>PVLC010015736.1:10007-36865 GCA_004027655.1 Graphiurus murinus
GTACTGGGGATTGAACTCAGGGGCATTCTACCTCCGAGCTACACCCCCAGCCCCTTTTTATTCTTTATTTTGAAACAGAGTCTCACTGAGTTGCGGAGTGCCTCACTAGGTAGCTGAGGCTGGCCGCGAACCCGGATCCTCCGGTCTCAGCCTCCCGAATGCTGGGATTACAAGCGTGCGCCACCACGCCCGGCTTGGAATTATTTTTTTAACGTGTGTGTGTTACTGGGGATTGAACCTGGGACAGTCTACCTCTTAGCTACACCCCCAGCCCTATTTTTAATTTTGAAATAAGGTCTTGCTGAGTTGCTGAGAGCCTGTTGCTGAGGCTGGCTGCAAACCTGTGATCCTCCTGTCTCAGTCTCTCAAGTACTGGGATTACAGGTGTGCACCACCATACCCAGCTTATTTCCATACTTTTTACTTTGGCAATGGTGTGACTTTATTTTTGGCAGTACTGGGATTGAACCTAAGGGTGCTCTACCACTGAGCTACGTCTGCAGCCCTTTTTATTTTTTATTTTGACATAAGGCTAAGTTGCCCAGGCTGGCCTCAAATTTGCAATCCTCCCACCTCAGCCTCCTGAGTAGCTGGGATTGCAGGTGTGTCTTATTGCACTCAGCAGTTATTAATCTTTTAAATTTTTGAATCCAAACTGAATTTTAATGTTGAGTACTTATTATTTCCTTTTTTATTTTTGGCACTGGGGATCAAACTCAGAGGCATTCTACCTCCTAACTACACTGCCAGCCCTATTTTATTTTTATTTTGAAAAAAAGGTCTCACTAGGTTGATGAGAGTCTCAGTACTTGCTGAGGCTGTCCTCCAACCTACAATCCTCCTGTCTCAACCTCCCAAGTACTGGGATTACAGGCCTGTATCACCACATCCAGCTCTGAGTACTTACTTTTTGTGTGTGTGTGTATGTGGTCCTGGGGACTGAACACAGGGGCATTCTACTTCTGAACTCCACCCCCAGTTCAATTTTTTTTTTGCAGTACTGGGGATTGAACCTAGGGGCATTCTACCTCCGAGCTACACCCCCAGTCCTAGTTTTTATTCTTTACTTTGAAACAGCGTCTCACTAAGTTGCAGAGGGCCTTTCTAAGTAGCTGAGGCTGGCCGTGAACCCGGATCCTCCAGTCTCTGCCTCCCAAGTACTGGGATTACAAGTGTGCACCACCACGCACAGCTCCCAGCCCTATTTTTTATTCTTTATTTTGAAACAGGTCTCACTAAGTTGTGCAGGGCCTAAGTAGCTGAGGCTGGCCGCAAACCTGGGATCCTCCTGTGTCAGTCTCCCAAGTACTGGGATTACCAGCGTGGGCCCCCATGCCCGGCTTGAGTACTTATATTTCTGATGTGTTCATTATGAACCATGTGTAAAGTGTTTCTTTTCATTCTTTGTACCACACATTGGTACATTTTATGAGTTTTTTTTTTTTCCTGGCATGTATTCCATTATAAGCTTCTATTTTTATTGAAAATATTATACAAATATATATTCCATGGTAACTTTCATTATCAGCATGAAATAACTAACTTTTACTGAGCACAATGTAGTTTTGAATGGATCTTTCCAAATGTCTTTAATAAAATGCTTATTTTGCACTTAAAAAATATAAATGCTAGAAATACATCAATGGCAGAAGAGAGCTGTAAGCCTGACAATGAGGAAGAAGACAAAAACAATAAAAAACAGACATGGCTGACATGGTCAGGAGTCATCACTTTTATCACAGTGAATCAGTGGCCCCAAGTGCACTTGTGGTGATGATTTTCAGTTACTGACAAACTTATTACCTAGAGAAGATTCTCTCCAAAGTTGAGGAAAATGTGAAATACTGTTCTGCAGGTTTTTCTTTTTCTTTTCGTACTGGGGATTGCACTCAGGGGCATTCTACCTCTGAGTTACACCCCCAGCTCTATTTTATTTTTTGTTTTGAAACAGGGTATTACTAGTTTACAAGAGGGCCTCACTGAGTAGCTGAGGCTGGCCATGAACCTATGATCCTCCTATCTCAGCGTCCCAAGTACTAGGATGATAGATGTGTGCCACTACACTAGTAAACGTAGCAATTTTTTTTTTTGCTTTTTTGTGGTACTGGGGATTGAACCCAGGGGCATTCTACTTCTGAGCTATACCCCTAGCCCTATTTTTTATTCTTTCTTTTTTTTTTTTTTTAAATTTTTTGTGGTACTAGGGATTGAACTCAGGGGCATTCTACCTCTGCGCTACACCCCCAGTCCTATTTTTTATTCTTTATTTTGAAACAGGGTTAAGCTGGGCGTGGTGGCGCACGCTTGTAATCCCAGCATTTGGAGGCTGACACTGGAGGATCCAGGTTCTTGGCTAGCCTCAGCTGCTTAGTGAGGCCCTCCACAACTTAGTGAGACCCTGTTTCAAAGTAAAGAATAAAAAAAATAGGGCTGGGGCTGTAGCTCGGAGGTAGAATGCCCCCAGGTTCCATCCCCAGTACAGCAAAAAAAAAAAAAAAAAAAAAAAAAAAGAAACAGAGTCTCACTAAGCAGCTGAGGCTGGCCTCGAACCCAGATTCTCCAGTCTCAGCCTCCCAAATGCTGGGATTACAAGCGTGTACCACCACGCCTGGCTCTTATTCTTTATTTTGAAACAGGGTCTCACCAAGTAGCTGAGGCTGGCTGCAAACCTGGGTCCTCCTGTCTCAGCCTCCCAAGTACTGGGATTACAAGTTTACGCCACCAGGCCTGGCTCTTAGCAGTTTTTAATATAAATCTTTCATAAGAATGAATGTTTTCTTGCTTAGAAGGCTAATGTTAGTTATCTGGAGACTCTGACACAGCAGCCTTACACTCCACAGCTGCTGTTAAGTCAGCATTACTGTCTGACTTACTAGACATCTAGAGCACTCTGCAGAATGTCTACTATAGGACAATGCCAGTGCTGTGTTTATATAAACTGACAATGATGAGAGCTGGGAGCAAAAACAGAATGGCCTTCAGAAAAATGCAAGCAGCCAAATTTTGGGGTTGTCATAAACAGTGTTATATGTCAAATAAAAGTAGAACACAAGATGAAAAAGCTTTCATCTTTGAGATGATGTCAACACATGTTTTACAGAGCTCACTACTGGCTCGTTGCAGCCCTAACGAGGCGTCACCCACAGGAAGAGAAGCCACTTGAAGAAGCTACTTAGCATGCTGAAACGCAGATCTGGGGGTTTCAGGACTTCAAGCAAAATGGCCTTATCATCTTCTAGGGTTAAATCAATTGCTTACAAAGATTAACAAGTATCATAAGACAAGCTATAATTTTTTTGTGTGTGTGTGGTATTGGGGATTGAACCCAGGGGCAATCTACCCCAAGCTATACCCCCAGCCTTTTTTTTTTTTTTTTTTTTTTTTTTGCGGTACTGGGGATTGAACCTAGGGGCACTCTACCTCCGAGCTACACCCCTAGTCTTATTTTCTATTCTTTATTTTGAAACAGGGTCTCATTAAGTTGCAGAGGGCCTCACTAAGTAGCTGAGGCTAGCTGCAAACCCGGATCCTCCTATTTCAGTCTCCCAAGTACTGCGATTACAAGCATACGCCACCATGCCCAGCTCTTATTTTTCATTCTTTATTTTGAAACAGGGTCTCACTAAATTTCAGAGGGCCTTACTAAGTAGCTGAGGCTGCCTGGGAAGCTGGATCCTCCAGTCTCAGCCTCCCTAGTACTGGCATTACAAGCATGTGCCACCATGCCTGGCTGACAAGCTATAATTTTAAGCAATGTATTTAGGACATATATTTTAGTACAAATGCTAATAGAAATGGGAAAGAAATACCATTATTAAGACTTAAAACACTAAGAATCAACACTGCATAAAATACATGGATGATCTGAAAATATATGGACTGTTAAATCGAAGAAGCAGAAGAAAAGTACATCGGGAGCAGAGCGTCCTAGGGGCGACAGAGACAGACCCTGAAGCTTCACTGCACCAACGGGCGCCGCTGCCCCTCAGGGAGAGAAAGCGAAGTGTACCCGGGTCTCCAGCCAGCACTCACCGACGCTGTTGTGGTCTGCATAATGCCATAGGAGCTCAGGGGAGAACAATCCATCTTAAGTACAGGTTGAACTGTGCTGCCCTTAACGCGGGATTCAGCCTTTTAAACATTCTCCAAGGAGTTAATACCAATAAATACATAAATAGAAGTAGAGGGCTAGACAGAATTTATCTGTCAGATTATTCTCAAAACAGACACACATTGCCCTTATGTATCATGTGGGGAAACGAAAGCTGTGGGGGACGGGGCACAGCATCGAAGCCATCTACCTGGAAGCCTGGAGAGAATGTCTGCCTTCCCCTCCAACCTGTTCACTGTAGTTACCCAGTATTGTTCCAGAACGAATGGAATAAACACCATCAATCTCTCCTGTGTCTGAATGAGATTTCATGAGATACTTCTACAAATCTATAGTGTCTGCTAGTGGATATGATTACACATTAGTAAGGAGGGGCTGGTAGGAACAGCAGCTGAGAAGAGGCATGGGTGAGATCAAAGGGCCTGCTGGTGGCTGTGATCCTAAACCTTCTTGGATGGAAGTAGGGAGTGGAGGAGGAATTCCCATTACTGCCGACATGCTTCTCAGACTTGCATCCATTACCAAGTACATGGGAAAGGAGAAACAGAAGAGACGCTGAGCCCAGGAGAACCATCCACATGGTTCTGGTTATATAGAAAATGCTCTGTGGATTTCCAGGATTACTTGTAATGCAGTAAAAAAATGTGACAAAGGAATTAGGAGCGGTGAGTGATGTGGGCTGGATGAAGGAGATCTTTGAAAGCTGACGACGTCTGTTAAAACATTTCACTAGTTTATTGCCTCTAAGGCAACAGGTGCTTCACCATTCTGTCTCTCCTTTTTATCCATGAAAATGACAAATTGGAGAAAGTGAGTTCTCTGTTCTTTGTTGAACATTCTTCAGTCTCTGCATTGCTCAGGAAGAAAGTGGGATGAGAAAGGGTCTTCCAGTGTCACGGCGTTTAAAAGTATACATTGCATTAGACAAAATACAGTAACAACTTCTCATTTGGGGCCTTTACATACTGCCAGACTATGTTAGAAATATTCATTACACAAGCCATGCCTCACAATAAATTTTACAAGATGAAAGAGTTAGTTGAGGAGACAAGATATTCCTGGGAAATGTAGAAAATCCAGAAAATGCTCTCCGGTTTCCAAGTTTGTATGATATAGTGACTTTTTTCCAGAGGCTGGATGAGGATGAGTATGCTAACATGAAATGGCAAATGCTTACATATGTTATTTTTTAAAACTCCCATGATTTCAGTGGCCACTGTCAGAAGATGCTAATGAATAAAGAAATAAGCAGCCGGAGCCAGGCGTGGTGGCGCACGCTTGTAATCCCAGCATTCGGGAGGCTG
Organism: Graphiurus murinus; assembly: GCA_004027655.1. Lineage (NCBI taxonomy): Eukaryota > Metazoa > Chordata > Mammalia > Rodentia > Gliridae > Graphiurus > Graphiurus murinus. Next base: position 15,423 of record PVLC010015736.1, read on the forward strand.
AGACCAGAGGATCCGGGTTCACGGCCAGCCTCAGCTACCTAGTGAGGCACTCTGCAACTTAGTGAGACTCGGTTTCAAAATAAAGAATAAAAAATAGGGCTGGGGGTATAGCTCGGAGGAAGAATGCCCCTGAGTTCAATCCCCAGTACCGCAAAAAAAAAAAAAAAAAAAAAAAAAAAAAGAAATAAGCAGCCGGGCATGGTGGCGCACGCTTATAATCCCAGCATTTGGGAGGCTGACACAGGAGGATCCAGGTTCACCGCCAGCCTCAGCTACCTAGTGAGGCACTCTGCAACTTATGAGATCCTGTTTCAAAAATAAAGAATATAAAATAGGGCTGGGGGTAGAGCTTGGAGGTAGAATGCCCCTGAGTTCAATCCCCAGTACCGCAAAAAAAAAAAAAAAAAAAAAAAAAAGCATCTTCTCCTTTAGTAGCTGCTCCTTCTTAGATGCTTAGCAGAATACTTATCTCCCTTCCTCCGTCTCTTCCTTCCAGGAGGTACATCATAACTACATATATTTTTGTTAATGTTCTAAGTGAAAAGTGCAAATTAGGTTCCAAGTGATTACAAAAAGTCTAAGGCCTTAATCTGAAACCTCAACATCCCCCCTCTCCCAAAGTATTATCAGTATCATTCACTATAACTTTAACTAAGTGACATTTTTCTTTCTTTCTTTCTTTTTTTTTTTTTGTGGTGCTGGGGATTGAACCCAGGGGTGTTCTACCTCTGAGCTACACCCCCAGCCCTATTTTTTATTCTTTATTTTGAAACAAGGTCTCACTGAATTGTGGAAGGCCTCACTAAGTAGCTGAGGCTGGCCACAGACCTGTGATCCTCCTGTCTCAGCCTCCCAAGTACCGGGATTACAAATGTGCGCCACCATGCCTGGCAGACATTTTTCTTAAAAATGATTGAATTACTTTAGCTTACTTCTCCACACAGGAGAAAGTAATTGAGAAGTCTTTCTATAATTATTCAACATCAACACATTTAGTCAACATCACGTGCCTCCTGTGACCAAGCATGGTACAGAGATGCAATGACGAATGAAAGGTGTCCACTTTCCAGTGGAGATCACTGGAGAAGGTAATGTTACAAGACAGGTGTGAAGAAAGTGAGCGGCATTTAGCAAGTGTGTCTATTTCACAGGGTCATGTTCACACTCTGAGAACTATTTTATCAACTATAACAGTTTGCTTTCTTACTTTTCACAATAGCTGTGTATCAGACTAGTATCTTTAAAGATCATATGGTTACATTTAAATAAGACATGGTAACAGGGCTGGCATCAGTCAACTGACTTCTCTTTGGGCAGCTGAGCAGTAATCCCAGGGCTGTACAGAGAGGTAACATGGGAGTTGGTGATGATCCAATTCCAGGAACCTCACCGGCTGAGCAGGAAGATCTCATGGGAGTGAGACTCTAAGGAAGCCTGGGGAAAGTACTGCTGTCAGCCAGCTGAGTCATCAGCAGAGGCTGCTGCTAGTGACAGCAGTACGAAGGACACCATATCCCGCATACCTGGCACAGTCTGAAGCACAGAAGGGGTAGATTAAAGGGCCCTCTCTTCCGCCTCCCACTCCCTCCAGGGACAGCTGCAGCCTGCTACACATGTCATGGTTTGGGGCTGCAGAGGAAAGGGATTCATTCACGGATTATTTCACTCTGCGCCCCCACCCCCCCATCACGCTCCCACATTCTCTGTGACCCATTCCTCAGGCTGCCATTTCCCAGTCCCTAGAATGAACAGGCTGGAGTACCTGTCTGCTCCCTCAGCTGAAAGCAAACGCAGAGTGGATGGCTTTTTAAAGTTTGTGGATGAACACCAAGAGCAGTTTGCCCTCTATCACCAAATCCTTTCAGCCCCACACCCTAACCCTATGCAAATTTGGTTAAAGGTTGAAATTATTTCTAAAATCTGCAATGCATGTTAATCACATATAAATGGAAATTTTATCCAAAACAAAACTAGAACAAAAAATTTTAAAGCTTTCAAATAAATGAAGAGATGAAAGTTTGAATGTAGGAGGAGTCTTATGATTTCTTATTGAAAACAATATTTCTTTTTCACAATTCCACTGATAGTATTTTTTTAATAAATTGGTTTTTGTACAAAACAAATTGCTAATTTAAAATGTCAACCTTAGCTTTGATTTTTGCTGATGTGACTTTAAACGTGGTTTTAAACTTTATTAATAATTCGTTAAACTCATCATGGTGGCACATGCCAGTATGTGGTAGGCTGAGACAGGAGGATCGTAGATTTGAGACCAGCCTTAGCAACTCAGCGAGACCCTGTTTTAAAATAAAAAATAAGGCTGGGCATGGTGGCAGAGGCTGAGACAGGATTCTAGGACAGCCTCAGCAACTTAGTGAGGCGCTGAGCAACCTAGCAAGATCCTGTCTCAAAATAAAAAATAAAAAGGACTGGGGGTGTCGCTTAGAGGCAGAATGCCCCTGAGTCCAATCCTCAGTACCACAATAAGTAAATAAATAAATAAATGAATGAATAAAATATAGGGCTGAAGTTATAGCTTGGAGGTAGAATGTCCCTGGTTTCAGCCTCTAGTACAATAATAACAATAAAATCTTTAGATACCTAGGTGTATACTGTCAGGTGCAATTTCATTAAGGAAGTACACACATCCCTTTTAGTAAAACCACAAATTACTGCATATTGCTAATTAGATTTTAAAAGTGCCTTCATAACAAGGAGAAAAAGGTAAAGCCAACAATAGGTGGTGGCTATGTTAACTGTACCGAAGGGTATTGCCTAACCTTTTGCCTGGCATAGAAACCACAACTCTCAGAAATAGCATTTTCTGAAATAGGATTAGATCAGCTGTTGCACACGCTCCTTTAAATCTGAATGGATGAGCTGATGGATTTCAGGCCTTCCACTATGGTTAGTTCAGGTTTTAATGGATTTTCTTCAGTTTCATCTTGGAGTTCACTGACAGACTGAAACAAAGTATTTTTAAAACAAGATTTTGCTATTAAATATATTTGTAGGAAATGAGCAGGAGGCAAGCTGACCACTTCACCAACACAGGCAGTATTCTACCAGTAGAGGTATGGCGGTGCATGTCACTCGTAAACTGGTGGTTTATAAGTTAAATAAAGTAATATACAGGTCACACACTATACATACTCAATACAAAAGTAATGCTCACATAGAATTATAGAGTATTTTGGTGAATTTACTTTCGTTCAAGCCAAGTTCTGCTTGTATCTGTTATGTACAAATGTGGAGCAAATCTTTTAAGACCTGGCAAGGATTTGCTAAAATCTCCCTTTCTGCTTTTACTTTATTCCTTCAATATGCTTTATGATAAGATATCCATGCTCTCATCTACAATTCTGAAGATACTTAGATACTTTAACAATGAAGATTTTTAAAGCCCCATAACAGAATTTGCAATGGAGTCCCTGAAAATCCAAACATATATATATATATATATATATATATATATATATTTTTTTTTTTTTTTTTTTTTTTGGTCTGCTTTTAGGTAGCACCAAACATAACTAAAGTAAAACAATGAATAAATAAATGAAGCAGAACTTCCCGCTTGACTTTAACTGCTGCCATGACTGGTCTCTATGCAAAGTCACTTTTCTCCTTCAATTGTTTCTACCTTCTACATCTTTCAGGACACTGGTGTCCAGTGAGGAGTGTGAGTTTCACATGTTGACCTCAAGTACAGGAAAGTGGCAACAGTATCAAACTGCCCAGGAAGCACAAGCACAGACCAAGTTAGGAAGATGTTAGGACATGCTAAGCCTTTGAGAGGGCTGTAAAATATCAATCTTATATGAGAAATAAAAGCAGTGAACATTTGTAATTTACAAGTTGTTACATACATACTCTGAGGGCTCCACTGACAGAGTTAGCATTGGGCTGCCTTTCTCTCTCTCTCTCTCTTTTTTTTTTTTTTTTTGTGGTACTGGGGATTGAACTCAGGGGCATTCTACCTCCGAGCTACACCCCCAGCCCTATTTTTTATTCTTTATTTTGAAACCGAGTCTCACTCAGTTGCGGAGTGCCTCACTAGGTAGTTGAGGCTGGCCGCGAACCCGGATCCTCCGGTCTCAGCCTCCCGAATGCTGGGATTACAAGCCTGCGCCACCACGCCAGGCTTCTCTCTTAACATTTATTTAGTGAATCTACTCCTACGCTCTTTAAGAGAATAACCCTAGAGTGTGGAAGGAGTATGAAGCAGGTATCTGCAGCCTAGAATACATAGAGCTTCAAGTTCTGAAGCAATCCAAGCAACCTAGTACTCCAAAGCCGACTTGCTAGTGAAGCACAAAAGACTAAATGAATATTTGAAAACCTGGATGGAATTTTGTCACTTTGTTTAGTTTAAAATGAGCTACTAAGCCAGTTGTGGTAGCACACATCTATAATTTCTGTACTTGGGAGGCTGAGAAGGGAGGATTGCAGGTTTAAGATCAGCCTCAGCAACTTAGTAAGACCCTCAGCAACCTAGCAAGACTCCATTTTTAATTAATTAATTAATTAATTAATTAATTAATTAATGGGTGGAGGGGTATATCTTGGAGGTAGAATGCCCCTGGATTCAATTCCCAGCATCAATCAAATCAAATTAGCTTCTAATAGACCAAATACTGTCATATGCACATCCAAGTGTACCACTATGAATCTCACAATCATGGACAGGGAAGGAGAGGACTGGGGAGGAGGAAGGATGCAGAGGGAAAGAGATCAAGTGCTCTATGTATGAATGCATCACTATGAATCTCACTCTGTTGTATAATTACAATGTACCAATAAAAATTATAAAAATAAAATTAGCTTCTAAATATTTACTGCTATTGTTTAGATGTTAGACATTTTATAATTTTGGCAAAGCTTTATATAAGTAGTATATATTTTTCCTAGTGTTAGTAATGTCCCTATGAATTTGTAGGCATATTCCTTAGGCTATGTGGGCTTGAATAATTCAACTCACAGACTTAGGGTGAAGAGAATAAATCTGAAGGAGTTCCCCTGGACAATGAAGCTGGGGAGTAGATGACAGTGTCATTCCATTTACAAAGGTATAAACAGAACAAGAGAGTAAAACAGGGTCCACAGGACATAGACTGGGTTAGAACAGAGAATCACAAATGATCTGATCTGAAAGTAATCTCCTCTAAACACTAGGAGTAATAATGACCAAAGCAGCAAAGTGGAAAATAATTTCACATATAGCACGTGAGATATTTTACAGCATAAAGAAGGATGGATACTAAGAATGAGGAAGGGCCAAGGCTAAGTTCTAACAATTATGAGCTGAGGCTCTCAGCCTCTCCCTGTAGGATATCAACTTCAGTAACCATAATAAAACATTTTTTTAGTGTTTCAAGGAGCAATGTTGTCATGACTATAACTTAAAATGGACTTAATCATTGCTTAATGGTCAAATCTACTAACAAAATATAAAGTCCTAATTAAAGACAAAAAAGTAGTATTAAATAATCTGAGCTTTAGTCACTTATAAAATATGATTAGTGAGAAATGAGTTTTTGAAAAAGCACGCCTCTGGAATATATTGTACTACGGATTAGCCTCTTTATGTTGCAATGGTTTTGTGGTCAAACCCCAATGCTTCCTTATTCTCATTCTTTTCTGACTTGCCATTAAAGAATCTTACACAGCTGAGCAGAGTAGGGTATGTGTGTAATCCCAGTTACTTGGGAGGATGAGACAGGTGGATCACAGGTTCAAGGCCAGCCTCAGCAACTCAGTAAGACTGTTTCAAAATAAAAAATAAGAGCCGGGTGTACTGGCACATGCCTGTAATTCTAATACTTGAGAGGCGGAGACAGGGAAATCACAGGTTCAAGGACAGCCTCAACTAGTGAGACTCTCATCAACCTAGCAAGACTATTTCAAAATAAAAATAAAATAGGGCTGGGGGTGTAGCTTGGAAGTAGAATGCCTCTGGGTTCAATCCCCAGTACCAAAATAAAACAAACAAACAAATAAACAGGGCTGGAGACGTAAGCTCCGTGATAGGGCATCCCTGGGTTCTATCCCTACTACAAGAAAGGAAGGAAGGGAGGGAGGGAGTGGCAGGTATCTGACAGTATGTATGAGAGTAAGAACTACAAAGGAGTTTTGTCTTTTGTACACATTTCACCACAAGTAGGACACTGGGTCCCTCATTGTCTGGTAATTCAGTGTGCCTTTGGAAGTGCTTAGCTGCTTGCTATCTCTCTTCTGCAAGGTGGCTACACAGTTCCATCTGTGGGACCCTCACTGAAGATACATGCAAAGGAGCCTGTACCGACCAACTGCAGTGCCCTGGCCAAGCCTGGGGCAGTTCTGAGTATTCCAGAAATCCTGGGGCTGTGGGTTTGAGTGGAGGCAGAGAGGCTTTACTAAGGACCTACTTCTGATGTAAGCTGTTTCTTAGTTGGACAATTATGACCAAATTATGCTAAAGAAGATTTTATCATCATCATTATTATTATTATTATTATTATTATTATTATTATTATTATTATTATTATTATTTTGTGGTTCTGGGGATTGAACCCAGGGCATTCTACCTCTGAGCTACAACCCCAGCCCTATTTATTTTTATTTTTTAAATTTTGAACCAGGGTTTCACTAAGTTGCAAATGACCTCACTAAGTTGCTGAGGCTGGTCACAAACCTGTTGTAATTTATAAAACTCCAAAGATCACAGTAACAAAAGCATTTACTTGTATACATTCTTTACTAAAACAGGTGGTTTATAGAATGAGAGCAAACAGTAATAACGTTTTACTCCGTTCAGCTAAACTAACAGAATTTCAAAAGGAAAGATTATTCTTCTGTTTATAAGGTACAATTGGGGTTTTTATACTCCATGGCCCCTGGAGAGTGCCTCTTGAGATTTACAGTAAGAGGTGTTAAGTGTCATCCTATTACCCAAGGAAGAAAAGGAAGACAGCCTCTCATTCACACAGGACAAATAGCTGTGTCCAAAGCATTCATGACATCTAATTACAGGGTGCAGCTTTGTCATCTTTCCTTTTGTAATCCAGCCATTCCCACACTTTGATTTCTGACTTCCACTTGGGTCTGTCAACATCAAAGCTTTGTCATTGCTGCTGTTTGCACAGACATTTCTACCTGAGGCAATGAAGAAAAAAACACTTTGCATTCTTGCTTTATAGCTAAGAAAGCTTTGGTCTTCATTGGGCTTATAATGTTTCATGGTTATTAGACTTCTGTATGTTGCTATAAAGTTTACTGCCCTATGCCTCCTGATTTTAAAAGCACTGCCACTAAAATCCACTGTACCGCATAGCAGTACGCCAGCAGCACACTCCAGTGAGTTCCAGTGTGACCTACAGTAATATCCTAACATCTTTTTACTAAAATTATCACCATAAATATGGGCAGCCTGAAATAAAACAATGCCATTTGATTCTATAAATTGTTTAGGGCTCTTAGAGTTAATTACAAGTTCCATTTTATTAGAGTTTTAAAATATGTATTGCAGCTGGGAGTGGTGGCGCGTGCTTGTAATCCTAGTACTTGAGAGGCTGAGACAGGAGGATCACAGGTTCAAAGCCAGCCTTGGCAATGTAGGGAGGCTCTCAGAAACCTAGTGAGACCCTGTTTCCAAATAAATAAATAAAATCAGGCTGGGGGTGTAGCTTGGAGGTAGAATGCCTCTAGGTTCAATCCCCAGTACCAAAATAAAATAAAATAAAAATGTATTAATATGCAACAGAAAAAGAGAATTCTACACCTAATAAGACTTACAATATCACTTCCTAAGTGAATACACTTCTGTTTGTTTAAACATGATGGTCATGCTGGACGTGGTGGCACATGCCTGTCATCCCAGTACTTGGCTGAGACAGAAGGATCACAGGGTTGAAACCATGCTCAGCAATTTAGAAAGGCTCTTAGGATCTTAGCAAGACCTTGTTTCAAAACTAAAAAATAAAATAGGGCTGGGGATGTAGCTGAGAGGTAGAATGCCCCTGGGTTCAAACCCTAATACCACAAAACAGAACAAAAAGCATGTACCTCAAAACTCTTTCAGCTTCAACTCATTTACCCAATTCCAAAGCTACTTTCAAGTTTTTTGGTTTTTGATGGTACTGGGGATTGAACTCAGGGGCATTCTACCTCTGAGCTACACCCCCAGCCTTATTTTATTTTTAATTTTGAAAAAGGGTCTTGTCAAATTGCTGATGGCCTCAAACCTATTATCCTCCTGCCTCAGCCTCCCAAGTATGTGGTTTACAGGTCATGCACCACAATGCCTGACTTTACTGCCAAATTTTTAGGCATTTGTTAGAGCAGCACACCACTTCCTAGTATCAGGGTTCTCCAAAGAAACAGAGCCAATAGGACAGAGAGTCCTCTCCCTTTCAAACCAGTATAAGATATATGGTGGGGAGAGGAGAGAGGAGAAGATAAGAGGGAGAAAGAGATTGGCTCATGTGATTGTGAATTGGCAAGTCCAAAGTTTGTGAGGCAGGCTGGCAGGCTAGAATTTGGGTAAGACCTAATGTTGCACTGTTACTCTAAATTTTCCAGGGCAGGCCAAGAGGGCTGGGGATTTAGGCAGGATTTCTATGTTGCAGTCTGGAGGCCAAATTCATTCTTCTTCAGGAAACTCCAGTCTTTGCTCTTAAGGCTTTTCAATGATTGGATGAAACCCACACACTTATGAAAGGTACTGTGCTTTCATCAAAGTCTACTGATTTAAATGCTAATTACACCTAATGAGTACCCTCACAGTTACTATATCTAAACTGGTAACCAACTATACAATTGGGTACCACAGCCAGCCAAGGTAACACAAAAAAATTAGCCATCACATTGAGTTTACTGACTTTCCTGCCATCATTAATGATACCTGTCTCATAAATACAAAAATTAAAACTTCATCAATGTTGCTATATTCTGGATCTTGAATGTTCCCTAAAGCCCACGTGTTAAAGGCTTGGTTGCCAGTCTGTGGTACTACTGGGAGGTAGTGCAACCTTTGGGAGATGGGGCCTACTAGAAGAAAGCCAGGTCACTGTGGATGTGTCTTTGAAGGGGATATTGGAACCCTGGCCCCTTCCCCTCTGCTTCCTGGCCACTGTGAAGAGAGTAGTCTCCTCTGCCACATGGCCCCCCTCCATGAGATAAGCCATGCTACCACAGGCCCAAAGTGGCATGGTCCAGCAACCATGGTCCAACGGACTGAAACCAAGAGTAAAAACTAACCTTTCTTTCTTTAAATTGTTCATCTTAGGTGTTTTGTCACAGTGACAGAGCTGGCAAATGCTAATGTCTTATAATCTTTTTTCATTATTATTTTTAAGTCGCTCGGCAATTTAGTAAGACTGATTCAAAATAAAGAAATAAACAGTGCTGGGGAAGCCGGGTGTGGTAGTGCAAGCCTGTAATCCCTATACTTGGGAGGCAAAGACAGGAGAATTGCAGGTTCATGGCTAGTCTCAGCAATTTAGTGAGGGAGGCCCTAAATTCAGTGGGACCCTGTTTCCAAATAAAAAAAAAAATAATACTGCATTTTACTTTGGCTTTACTGTTTTGTTTTCCCCAATTTAAGGTCTTATTACAATGACATATATAATACCAATGGTTCAGAAAAGCTTTTTAACAAATATTTCTTTGATTATTTCTGTGGTGCTAGGGATTGAAGCTAGGGACTTTCTACCTCTGAGCTATACTCCCAGCCCTATTTTATTTTTTATTTGGAAACAGGGTCTCTTTAAGTTGCTGAGAGCCTTGCTATGTTGTTGAGGCTGGCCTTAAACCTGTGATCCTTCTGTCTCAGCCTCCGAAGTACTGAGATTACAGGTATGTACCACCATGTCTGGCTAGAAAAGTTTTATTTTTAGTTCAATCTTATATGCTGTTGAGTATTCACTTAACAATATGGAGGTTTGCTTGTTTTCATCAGTTTTGTTTACCAACATATTATTTCTAGCTTGCTGCAATAAAACACAGTAACACTTATTATTGAAACTCCTGCAGAAAAAAAGTAGAATTTTGCCTTTGCAACTTGTTAGCTCCTAACTCTTCCCACTGAAATAACTTTTATAATATTTAATATATCAAGGTTTATTAAAATGAAGCTATCTTTTTATAGCATAAGTAAATGAATGATAGAATAATACTCTTTGTCTCATCTTCTATAATTTCTGATCTGATTTTACTATGCTTGAATCAAATATAATTTTCCTTTTTTTGTATTTGTGGTACTGGGGATTGAACCCAGAAACATTCTACCTTCGAGCTATACCCCCAACCCAATTTTGTTTTTTATTTGTAAACAGGGTCTCACCAGGTTGATGAGAGTCTCACTACTTGCTGAGGTTGTCCTCGAACCTGTGATCCTCCTGGCTCACCCTTCCAAGTACTGGGATTACAAGCATGCACTACCATGCCCAGCTCAAATACAACAATTTTCTAATGGGAGGAATAATAAACCTTAGAATAGTTTTTAAATATTCTTAAGTGTTAGGAGAAGCAGTTTACAAGAGCCAGGCGTGATAACGCACACTTGTAATACCAGTACTTGGGAGGTTGAGACAGGAGGATCGCAGGTTTGAGGACAGCCTCAGCAAATAATGAGGCACCCATCAACCGAGTGAGACCCTGATTCAAAATAAGAATAAAATAAGGCTGGGATATAGCTTGGAGGTAGAATGCCCCTGGATTCAATCCCCAGAACCACAAAAAATATAAATTAAAAAAATAAAAAAGGCCGGGTATGGTGGCGCATGCTGGTAATCTCAGCATTCAGGAGGCAGAGACCGGAGGATCTGGGTTCGTGGCCAGCCTCAGCTACCTAGTGAGGCACTCCGCAACTTAGTGAGACTTTGTTTCAAAATAAAGAATAAAAAATAGGGCTGGGGGTATAGCTCGGAGGTAGAATGCCCCTGAGTTCAATCCCCAGTACCGCAAAAAAAATAAAAATAAAAATAAATAAAAAAGCAGCAGCCGTTTACATAGAAGTAACTGATATGCTGGTGAGCTCTAAAGCAAGTTTACTAAGAATTTCTTTGTAGGAGGCAATATTCTGTTGCCCAATTGTAATTACTATATATTTCTGAAACAATACAATTACATTTTATGCACAGACTTCTACAACTCAAGACCTCTTACAAATTTATCCTTTAAATGTCTTTTGAATTCATCCATCAACTTATAGCCATCATCAACTTTAACTATCGCAGCAGCTCTGTAACTCATTTTCTTTTTTTTTTTGCGGTACTGGGGATTGAACTCAGAGGCGTTCTACCTTCGAGCTACACCCCCAGCCCTATTTTTTACTCTTTATTTCGAAACCGGGTCTCACTAAGTTGCGGAATGCCTCACTAGGTAGCTGAGGCTGGCCGCGAACCCGGATCCTCCGGTCTCAGCCTCCCGAATGCTGGGATTACAAGCGTGCGTCACCACGCCCGGCTCATTTTCAATTTACTCCTTTTCCTCAAGTTAGTCTGCCTTTTTTAACTTGAAACAGGGTCTCATTAAGTCGCCAAAAGCCTCACTAGTTGCTGAGGTTGGCCTTGTCTTTTGATCCTCCTGTCTCAGCCTCCCAGGTACTGGGATTAAAAGGCATGCACCACCACACTTGGCTTCCTAAAGTCTTGAGACTGTCTCCAAAGATCAAAACCAAGTTTGTTTTTGTTTTTTTAACTAAGAAGAGAATCTTATTTATCAAGTTCCAAGATGAAGCAAAACCAAATTTATATTACACCAATACACGCACTTCATTATGCATTATATAATATGATATGGTGACACGCTGAATAAGGAATTTTGAAGAAGTAATACTCTGAGTTATCAGTAACAACTACAATAGGGAGTATCTGACATTTTTTATTATTATTATTATTATTATTATTATTATTATTATTATTATTATTATTATTTTGTGGTACTGGGGATTGAACTCAGGGGCATTCTACCTGCGAGCTATACCCTCAGCCCTATTTTTTCTTCTTTATTTTGAAACAGGGTCTCACTAAGTTGCAGAGTGCTTCACTAGGTAGCTGAGGCTGGCCTCGAACCCAGATCCTCCGATCTCAGCCTCCCAAATGCTGGGATTACAAGCATGCGCCACCATGCCCGGCTAACACTGACACTTTTATTGATGACAAAGTCCATTACTGTAACAGTAGCCTGTAGCCTACTTTCATAATTAAACTTTCAATTATAGGTCAATGAAAACAAAAACATAGTTGCTTTCTAAGGTCATGGGTCTGGGACAGGGGTGGGCCATGAGGCTTTAACTCCTGCAATGGCTCCCTACTGTCCTCAAAGACTCCTGTTGCTTGGGGTAGGGTGATTTAATGACCTGAATCTCAGTCACCAATCACATCCATTTTTGTTGTTGTTGTCATTGTGGTACTGGGGATTACAAGCATGCACCACCATGCCCAGATCACATCCAGCTTCTGAAATTCATTTTGCTGACTCAAACTCCTTCCAGACCTCTGAAAAACTATTCCTTTGCCTGTGACACTCCTTCCCTTTTCTGCCCAGCCAGCAAATTCCAAATCATCCTTCACTGTGTGGTGAATGAAAATGAAGGACATTATCACAGATCCATATGTGACAGTAAGTAAACTGTAATCATATGAATGCATAAAATAAAACTGTACTAAGAGATGGAAGATTATTATTCACAAACAAAAATTCTGGTATATATTTCAGAAATCCTCAACTATGCACACATGTTCCCAAAATAGTGGTGGTGGAGGACTGAGAGCCCTTCTCTTAGGGAAATGTATCAAAAATCACTGAAGTAAGCCGGGTGTGGTGACACATGCCTGTAATTCTAGTGCTTGGGAGTTTGAGATAGCATGATTTTACATTTGTGACCAGCTTCGGCAACTTAGTGAGGTCCTCCACAACTTAGTGAGACCCTGTTTCCCAATAAAAAATAAGATAGGGTTGTGGGGTGTACCTCGGAGGGAGAACACCCCTGGGTTCCATTCTCCAGTACCCTCCCCCCCCACACACACAATCATTGAGGTGGTGAGAGTTTTCAAGTTACAGATATATGGAATATACCAGTGTTGCTGAGGAATGTCTACTGAGGTAGTAAAAGGATGAGAACTAGGTCTCAAACTGACCCGACCAGCAGATCAAGTAAGCATGTGAAAAATGAGTGTGGTGGCACTCGCATATAATCTCTGTACCTGAGAGGCTTAAGCCAGAAGGATGTCAGGTTCCAGGCCAGCCTCAGCAATTTATCAAAACCCTTAACAACCTAGTGAGACTGTTTCCAAACAAAAAACAAGTCACACACACACACACACGCACAAAAGTTAGAGGTGGGCCAGAAAACAAAACAAATAATAAGATGGATGACATGAAATCAGAGCCTACAGACTTCTAATGTGTGTGGGGGGGAGGGGCAGGTTCATCTACCTTGGTTGGAAAGTATCAGAGTAGAGGGGACTGCAGGGGTTCTGAATGACAAAGTATAGAAATGTGGAGGGCTGGGATGTAGCTCAGTGGTAGAGCACTTGCCTACCATCTGTGAGGTCCTGAGTTCAATTCTCAGCACCAGAAAACAAAATGTAGATTTTATTGTAGGCAGAAAGAGGCACTAATGGTTTCTGAAGTGAGTCCATGGTGTGGTTCAAGTGATCCTTTCGGGAAGATTAACCTAAGGGTCCTAAACAGGATGAATTAAGGTACTGAGAATGGAAGCAGAGAAGCAAGGTTGAATATTAAGTTGAACTGCTTGACACAAGGTTAGCTAACAGAAATGTTATAAAACACTACAAGATAGTTTCTGCCAGCCATAATCAGAAATGACATGACAATGGGGTAGTCATTGCATGTATTGTCTATGGTGTCTTAATTTAGTGCAAATAAAAGCATCATTTGCCAATATTTAACTTTAATTCTCAGAGCCTGCTTTCTTCTTCTTTTTTTGTTTTTGTATTTGTATGTCCCTTGAGTTTTTGTGACAAAGGCATAATGTAAACCTAACAAGTAATAAAATATCGCCTTTTTTTTTAACTGTACTGGGGATTGAATCCAGAGGCATTCTACCTTTGAGGTACCCCCTCCCCTCAGCCCTTTTTTTTTTTTTTGCATACTGGGGATTGAACTCAGGGGCATTCTACCTACGAGCTATATCCCCAGCCCTATTTTTTATTCTTTATTTTGAAACCGAGTCTCACTAAGTTGCAGAGTGCCTCACTAGGTAGCTGAGGCTGGCCGCGAACCCAGATCCTCTGGTCTCAGCCTCCCGAATGCTGGGATTACAAGCGTGCGCCACCACGCCCGGCTCCTTCAGCCCTTTTTTAAAATTTGAAACAAGGTCTCTAAATTCCTGATTCTAATTCTCCTGTTTTAGCCTCCCAAGTACTGGGATTATGGGTGTGGGCCGCTACCAAGACCAGCTTAAAATACTACTTTTAATTTCCAAAAATCTCACATACACTTATTTAAATGTCTATATAATACTATCAAAGTTGTACTATTCAAGTTTTCAAATATCTTACATGGCAGTATCATTTATTTTGAAGTAGGGATGTTGATCTTTACCTTTTATAAATGATGGGGGGAAACTTTTTATAAGCAAAAAATTTACCGTCCACGAAAACAGTAAGGTTTATACTCATGTAATAGTATTTTTTAGAGTTGATAATAAAATCGGAAATTATCAATCATTTTAATTTCTATGGTTGACATTCTCGTGACTAAGAAAACCCATCTACTAGGACTACGTCAGGCTATACGAAAAGTGGTGGTAAAACTTTCAAAGTTAAGGAGGTGTGTTGGGTGGGGCGGGACGCACACCACCTGCAGACTCGAATGTCAGCTCTCCCCGGGGCCGCGGAACCCGGGTCAGAGCTCGGGTTAGGACACACCCACTGTGTCCCAGAGTTCGCAGGAAAGTTTGCGTCCGGGGCTTCCCAGGGTGGCTTCGCCTCGGACCGGGGCTGGGAAGGACAAGGAAGACACTCCGGCTCTTTCCCCGCCACCGGCCTCCGCAGAGGGAGGAGCTTCGGTACCTGTGCGTCCCGTACCTGTGCGAAGACTGAGAGGCTACCCTCGCGCGCCGCGACATTCACGCGACCGTGATGCCACGCCGCTCCTGCCCCTGCTAGGGCCACGCCGGCCACTGCCGCAGCCAAGGGGCCCGGGCTTGGCACGGCCCGTCGGCTGGCAGCGAGTCTGCGCCGCAGTCTTCCGCCCCAGGCCGCCAGCCGCGCGACCCGACCTGCAGCCGCCGCCATCTTTGCGGAAGCGCAGTGGTGTCGCGTCGCCGCAACCGCCCCGCCTCCCACGTCCCACCTATTCCCACGCCACGCCCCTCTCCGCCTCCGGAGCCCCGCTTGAAACCGGGATCTCGCGAGGTCTTGGGCGTTCGCGTTGGGTGCGGCGGCGGAGGCGACGCCCCAGGCTGGACCAGGTGACGGGAGTTCAGAGGTCGCCTTCAATGGCTCTGGGTATGGGTGATCTGTGTCAAAGCAATTGAAACAGGCCTCCCCCAATCCAAGCAAGACAAGACGGGCTTCCTGTTGTATAGAGTAAGGCAGGCAAGCCAGCTAAGAGGAAGGGAGCAAGAACTGAAGGTGGATAATGAAACGGATTTAGTATGACGATTTTGGTTGCAAAACTTGAACAAGGCGGTGATTATATGGCCAGAGCCTTGGCACCTGTGCCTTGCTTAAGGGGAAGCGTGTAGTCCTGTGGTCTAAGCGGATCCTGCCTTTGGAGGACACGGAACTGGAGAGGAAGGCACCTGCGCTGCGAGATAGGCACCTTTCACAGAAGGGTGCTGTCTGATCGACAGTGGGCATGATCTGTAAAGTAGAATCTCATCCCTGAAGTGCCTGGATTATGGAACTGAAAAATCCTGCAACTTCCACAACACTACGTTTGCTCCAAACCCCACAAGTCTGCCTATATTCAGAAGTTCTTTTAAAAATTATAAGTATTGCTGGGCGTGGTGGCGCACGCTTGTAATCCCAGCATTTGGGAGGCGGAGACCAGAGGATCCGGGTTCGCGGCCAGCCTCAGCTACTTAGTGAGGCACTCCGCAACTTAGTGAGACCCTGTTTCAAAATAAAGAATAAAAAATACGGCTGGGGCCGGGCGTGGTGGCGCACGCTTGTAATCCCAGCATTCGGGAGGCTGAGACCGGAGGATCCGGGTTCGCGGCCAGCCTCAGCTACCTAGTGAGGCACTCCGCAACTTAATGAGACTCGGTTTCAAAATAAAGAATAAAAAAAATAGGGCTGGGGGTGTAGCTCAGAGATAGAATGTCCCTGAGTTCAATCCCCAGTATCGCAAAAAAAAGTATTAACTTTTTATTTTGGTATTGAGGATTGAACCCAGGGGCATTCTACCTTTGACCTAAACCCCCGGCCCTTTTTATTTTTTATTTTGAAGTAGGGTCTTGCTAAATTGCTGAGGCTAGCCTCCAACTGGCGATTCTCCTGTCTCAGTCTTCCAAGTACTCGAATACAGGCGTGTACCAGTGTGCCTTGCTTAACTCACATTAATTGTGCAAATTAATGGGTTTCACCATGACATTTCCATACATACATATATTGTGCTTTAATCTTATCCATCCTCTCTACTTTTCCCTCTAATAGTAGTCCCTCTTCTACTTCCAGGCTTTAAATTTTATTTTTATTTTTTTACTTTTCACATATGAGAAAAATTATGTCATACTTGTCTTTCCGTGTCTGGCTTATTTCGCTTAATATGACCTCTACCTCCAACCATTTACCTGCAAATGACATGACTTCATTTTCCTTTATGGCTGAATAATATTCCTCTGTGTGTGTGTGTGTGTGTGTGTGTGTGTGTGTGTGTGTGTCTGTGTGCGTACCATATTTTCATTCTTTTTTTGTGGTACTGGGTCTTGAACCCAGGGGTGTTCTACCTTTGAGGTATACCTCCAGCCCTTCTTATCTTTTGAAACAGGGTCTTGCTAAGTTATCCCACACTGGCCTCCAGCCTGCAGTCCCTGTCTCAGACTCCCAAGTACTTGGATTTCAGGTGTATGCCGCCATGCCTGGCTGCTGTATTTTCTTTACTCTGTTAATGGGCACCAAGGCTGATTCCATATCTTGCCTATTGTGAACATTAGTGCAATGAAGATTAAGTATGCAGG
Organism: Graphiurus murinus; assembly: GCA_004027655.1. Taxonomy (NCBI): domain Eukaryota; kingdom Metazoa; phylum Chordata; class Mammalia; order Rodentia; family Gliridae; genus Graphiurus; species Graphiurus murinus. The sequence continues at coordinate 32,554 of PVLC010015736.1, forward strand.
TATCTCCTTTGCTGACTTCATTTCCTTCACATATATATCTAGGAGTGGTCTAGCTGGATCATATGATAATTCTATTTTTAGTTTTTTGAGGAACCTCCATACCGTTTTCCATAGTGCCTTAAGAATGTATTAACAAAACAGGATTTATGTCATGCTATTCAGAAATTTACATAACCTGCAGATATCTTTTCATAAACCATTTGAAGTAACATCAATCTTCCTGCCTAGCCTCTGGCACACTATCCTTATGTTTTAAGAAAATGCCTATGTTTTCCTATTTGTCTCATTTTTCAGCTAAGCAAACTTTTAAATTATTTTAAAATAATTTAGCCATTTTTATTTATTTATTTATTTTTGCGGTACTGGGGATTGAACTCAGGGGCATTCTACCTCCGAGCTACACCCCCAGCCCTGTCTTTTATTCTTTATTTTGAAACCGAGTCTCACTAAGTTGCGGAGTGCCTCACTAGGTAGCTGAGGCTGGCCGCGAACCTGGATCCTCTGGTCTCAGCCTCCCGAATGCCGGGATTACAAGCGCGCGCCACCACGCCCGGCTTAGCCATTTTTAAATGTAGAGGTCAGTGTCTCTAAGTCCAACATGCACTGTTGTAGAGACGTTATCATTATCTACCTTCAGAATTGATCTCATCTTCAGGGCTGGCAGACTTTTTCTTTATTGTACTGGGAATTGAGCCCAGGGAGATTCTACCTTCAAGCTATACCCTCAGCCTATTTTTGTTTTGCTTTATTTTATTTTATTGTACTAGGGATTGAACCCAGAGGCATTCTGCCTCTGAGCTATAACCCTAACCCTATTCTATTCTTTCATATATATATATATATATATATATATATATATATATATATATATATATTTTTTTTTTTTTTTTTTTTTTTTTTTTTTTTTTTTTTTTTTTTTTTTTTTTTTTTTTTTTGGTACTGGGGATTGAACTCAGGGGCATTCTACCTCCGAGCTATACCCCCAGCCCTATTTTTTTTTATTCTTTATTTTGAAACCGAGTCTCACTAAGTTGTGGAGTGCCTCACTAGGTAGCTGAGGCTGGCCTCGAACCCAGATCCTCCAGTCTCAGCCTCCCGAATGCTGGGATTACAAGCATGCGCCACCATGCCCGGCTTCTATTCTTATATTTTGAAACAGGGTCTCACTAAGTTGCTGAGGCTGTCCTCGAACCAGTGATTCTCCTGTCTCAGCCTCCCAAGTACTGGAATTCTAGGCATGCACCACCTTGCCCGGCTTGGCGAACATTTTTAAAAATGGCTTCTTCCTCGCTGGGTATGGAGGAGCACGCTTGTAATCCTAGTACTTGGGAGACTGAGACAGGAGGATTGCAGGTTTGCTGTCAGCCTCAGCTACTTAATGAGGCCCTCTGCAACTTAGTGAGACCCTGTTTCAAAATAAAGAATGAAAAGTGGGGCTGGGGGTGTAGCTCAGAGGTAGAATGCCCCTGGATTCAATCCCCAGTACTGGGAAAAAAAAAAAAAAAAAAAACAACGCTGTACTTATGTATGTAGTAACTTGGAGCCCACGTCAAAGGTATCAAGGCTCCTGGTCATATAGTCACTGCCATCTTAAAGGTTTGCAAAATAAAGACAGCAATCAAAGCTGCCACACTAAATCTTTTATTTTTTTTGGTGGTGGGCGGTGGGGGTGGTACTGAGGATTACCCATGTAAGGCAGGGGTGGTTTCTACCACTGAGCTACACCTTATCCCTATTTTATTTTTCAAAATAAGCTTCTGAGGCTGACCTCAAACCTGAGATCTTCCTGTCTCAGCCTCCCAAGTACTGGAGTTACAGGTGTGTGCTACTGTGCCAGACTCCGCCACATGAAATCTAATTTGACAGCTTATTGGAAGTGCCTTGGATCACTTTGTTACTATCTACACTTAGTCCTTGCTCCCTTTTATTAGCCAGCTTGTCTAAATTAACCTTCAGTCAGAGCTTCTTCACTCCTCTTCAGCTGATGAAACCACTTTCAGTGTGCCTTCCCAGGCAGGAAATCAAGAGACTGGCCTACAGCACCAAGACTTGGAAGCCAGACCTCAAGGTTTAGATCCTTGCTCTCCAGGGTGATCACTGTGATTTGGGGCAAGTTATTTACTCTGAGTCTCAGCCCTCTCACTGTTTGGGGTGGGGACTGCCTTCCTTCTGTCCATCTGTCCTGAGGAATTGAACCCAGGGGTGATTACCAGTAAACTTACCCTAGCTCCCCCCCCCCTTTTTTTTGGTACTGGGGATTGAACCCAGGGACATTCCATCTGTGAGCCACACTCCCAGCTCTATTTTATTCTTTTTTTGTTTTGAAACAGGATCTCACTGAGTTGCAAAGGACCTCACTAAATTGCTGAGCCAGGCCTTGAATTTGCCAACCTCCTGCTTCAGCCTCCCAAGTACTGGAATTATAGATAAGCACCACTGCATGCAACTTCAGGGTAGGGGGATTCAATGGGATGATGTATATGAAGCAACTAGCCAAATACCTGGGACAGGTGGATCACAACAGGGTGAGATTGTCTTCAAGGTTTGGCTTACTCCTGCTCCACGTTCATAGAGGAGCTTGCTTGAACATCTATGACTCCAGATCTTGACTTAAGACAAGCTGCCTGTCCTGTCTAGCCTGACTGTGTGGGCTCTGGGTCTGTTCTCCCCTCTGCTAACTTTGGTAATTCTAGGCAGAGGTTCCACTGTTCTGGATCATTTCTTGTCTCTATCCCCAGCTGATTATAGGATTTCTAGGATATGTTTGGACACCCTGGAGGTCTTAACCTTGTGCCTTATTCTCGGTTTCCAGAAACAATGGCCTTTACCTGTTTCTTCAAACTGAAGTCACACAATTCCTCCCCCTAGTTAGTGAAACCTACACCCACTACTCAGTCATGAAACATGTAATGGTACAATCGGATTCATGATTTGTTAAATATTATACCCCACTTCCCCAGAATATTTAAGCTGGTCATAAAGTTAATAATGTGTGAGTACATAAGCATAATCAGTTATGGACAGCTTCTTGTACAAATTGCTGTTCAGCAATATACAAACTGCCTCAAGAGTTATGCTTACAGGTAGACATTCAAATATACCAATAAAACAGCATGTCCTGAAAGTATGGGCACATTTTAAAACATTAAGACAATTCTGTTAACCATAATAGTCCCACAGTATGACTGAGTAATAGTAAGAACCTACTTTAAAAGCAAAAAATAAAATAAAAAAAATAAAAATAAATTAATCAGTATAGCGCATGATTGATTCAACATAGTTTCCAGGGAAGAGACCAGTCACTCTATTGCAGACACACATACCAGCCGTCATCATTCTTTATAACATAATTATTGCACCCTCCATAAACGACAGCTCGTCATCCTTGTCTTTTGTGTAGTCATATATTGCAACAACTTTCTCAATGTAATTATTGGGGGCCCGGGCAGGATCCCCATCTGCATATGGGTCATTATACTGAACAACTGCGGCTTCGTCGTCTTCATAGTCCACTGGAGGAGGTGGCGGCGGAGGTGGAGAGTCATCAAGCACGGGAATGTCATCTGGTGGAGGAGGTGGTGGTGGAGTTGGGCTATCCGCAACTGGCCCGACCGTGGGCGGCGAGGGCGTGGGCACCGCGATGGAAAAGCGGATGCTGCTGCTGCCGCTCTTTTCTCGACTTCCGCTGCCTCAGCTACTCCCACTGTGTGTCCTTGGTCTCTGATTTAAAGAAGCTGTTCTGCCTGGACTGTGCTGACTTCCAAGCCTCGCAGGACTGGTCATGTAGTCATTAGGGACTGTCGAGGGCTTAACAGGTTCCAGGGTTTTATAAGGAGTATTCATCCCAATGTTTCCCGGCCTGACATGGGAGGACTTGGTGGTTTCTGAGTAGGAGGATTTGTTCTCGACAGTGTGCCAGTTCTTGCTGGCTGGTTATTTCAATGCTTGACACCATGGCCCACATCATTCAGAACTGTGTAGTCAATAGGTTTCTGAATATACTTTACAGGGCGCTCCATATTTGCAGATGCTATTATTTTGTGAGTTCTTGATGTATTCTTATTTGTTGTCAAAATACCAATTTTTTCTTCGAGCCATTTTCTCTTTATGAATATCCACAGTCTGTGAGATGTGATTAATGGAAGACTCCATTCTCCGAAGCTGAGAGGCCTGGATATCCAGCAATTGGAGGACATTGTTGGCCAAGGCTGGGGGTGTAGCTCGGAGGTAGAATGCCCCTGAGTTCAATCCCCAGTACCGCAAAAAAAAAAAAAAAAAAAAAAAAAAAAAAAAAAAAAAAAAAAAAAAAAAA
>PVLC010015737.1:0-36770 GCA_004027655.1 Graphiurus murinus
GTCTCAGCCTCCCAAATGCTGGGATTACAAGCGTGCGCCACCACGCCCGGCTTCCGTTTTAACTATTCTTAAGTATAAAATTCAGCCGGGCATGGTAGCGCACGCTTGTAGTCTCAGCATTCGGGAGGCTGAGACCAGAGGATCCGGGTTCGCGGCCAGCCTCAGCTACCTAGTGAGGCACTCCGCAACTTAGTGAGACTCGGTTTCAAAATAAAGAATAAAAAATAGGGCTGAGGGTATAGCTCGGAGGTAGAATGCCCCTGAGTTCAATCCCCAGTACTGCAAAAAAAAAAAAAAAAAAAGTATAAAATTCAATGTTATTTAAGAACATTCATATTTTTGGACACTCATGACCACCATTTATCCCCAGAATTTTTTCATCTTCTCCAACTGAAACTCTCTCCCCATTAGACACTGACCCCTTGTTCCCCTCCCCACCATCCCCTGGCAACTGCCCTACTGCGCTCTCTCTCTGTGGGTTAGACCACTCAAAGTACCTCATGTAAGCAAAATTACACAGTCTTCGTCCTGTGGCAACTGGCTTATTTCACTTAGCATAAACTCCAACTTTATTCTTTTGCATGCTAATGTCCATCTATATATTTAGTAGAAACCAAACCTTGATATTATATCGTAAAAGAGTTTAACAGAAGATGTTCAGTATGTACATCGTTAAGTTAATTTGAGACTTTGAGAAGCTTTGCTGTTCAGAGCAGCAGGTCATCCTGTAGAAACAAGAAAATTATGACTTCTTCTAGATAACCCATTTATAAAATTGGTTTAATAAATGTGATCTTCTTGGGATGAAATTCTCTCCCATTAATACTAAAAGGGCTGTTTTGTTTCTTCCTAGGCATGGAAGAGGAGATGGTTTGTGTTACGCAGTGGACGTCTGACTGGAGATCCAGATGTCTTGGAATATTACAAAAATGATCATGCCAAGAAGCCTATTCGTATTATTGATTTAAATTTATGTCAGCAAGTCGACGCTGGATTGACATTTAACAAGAAGGAGTTTGAAAACAGCTACATTTTTGACATCAACACTATTGACCGAATTTTCTACTTGGTAGCAGACAGCGAGGAGGAGATGAATAAGTGGGTCCGCTGTATTTGTGACATCTGTGGGTTTAATCCTACAGAAGAAGGTCAGTCCAATATTTCACTATTCACTTGGCTTCTCCTTTTCTTAGAAATGTAGTAAAATTCCTTGCTATTTTAGCTACACAATATAATGTTTCTTTTTGTTTGTTTGTTTGTTTTGCGGTACTGAGGATTGAACTCAGGGGCATTCTACCTCTGAGCTCCACCCCCAGCCCTATTTTTTATTCTTTTTTATTTTTGAAACAGAGTCTCACTAAGTTGCCGAGTGCCTCACTAGGTTAGCTGAGGCTGGCCGTGAACCCGGATCCTCTGGTCTCAGCCTCCCAAATGCTGGGATTATAAGCGTGTGCCACCATGCCCGGCATATTTGACTATTTTTGACCTATTAAAAATGTCAAATTTTGTTTTGTGTTTAAACCCAATTCTTTTATTTATTTATTTGGTGGTACTGGGGATTGAACTTAGGGGTGCTCTGCCACTGAGCAGCACCTCTAGCCCCCTTTTAAATTTTTTTTATTTTGGAACAAGGTCTCGTTAAGTCACCCATGCTGGCCTAGAACTTGCTATCCTCCTGTCTCTGCCTTCCAAGTGGTGAGATTATAGGCATGTGTCAGTGTGAAGTTATGAAATAGTCAAGGTGAAACGCAAATGAGAATCAGTCACAAAACACAATGAAAAAGTACCAGACAAATGAATTCTACTTAGCATAGGCTCCAAAAAGAACATGAAAGAAGGAAGAGAGGGCTCAAGATTTGGATTAGAGGGAACAGAGGAAAACTCCTGAGGGAGGAGAGCCAAATTATGGATTGTAGACTTTTGAAGGATGTAGTATTTCCATATGAATGAAAGAGGTTGGAGAACTTTCCAGGCGCAAGGACCCAGGAAAGAAAAGACACCCAAGTGGAATAGAATTTTACTTTGCTGTAGTAGAAGGGCTATGAGTGAAAGAGTAAAGGATGTCCTGAGATGTCTGAAACTGCAGATAAGAATAAAGAGGGGACTGCTAGCCTCATATCTAGAAGTGTGAGGAGGGGCAGGCAAACAGTCGTCTCTCATGAGCACAGGTCAGCATGCTGCTTCCACTCTGCTGAGTCAGCAGCCCTGGAGAAGGAGCCCATGGCTGGGGTTGGGCCAGTGGGTAGGGAAGCTCCTTGAAGAAATCAGGAATGCCAGCATCACAGGTGCTGAAAGAGCCCAGTGGCATCTAGATTAGCCAAGAAGGGTAGAGATCTTCAACAGACATCCAAGAAAGAGCCTTAAGAAATTATTTCCCCAGGGGAATCAAGGCGTCAATTGTGTCCATGAAGTTACTAAATATGTTCACAGAGTAAGTGAACCAGGCTAATATCTTTTTTTTTTTTTTTTTCCGGGGATGGGGAGGGAATGTTATTTCTAATTTTGGTTAAACTCCCTTTCTTCTTTGTATGTAGAATGTATATTTGATGGCAGTGGAGGATTTTAAAATTCAAGTCACAAAGGAGATAGCTCTCTTTTTATGGTTAACAGATAGTGAATAATGATGACTGTTAGATTAGACACCACATTAATTTTATTGTGGTGGATTTTCCGTTCAAAGTAATTTGTCATCTTATAATTGTTTTGTTGCTACTGCTGCGACTTTATCCGCTGCCTTTTCAATTTCTAAATGTTTTGGGGGACAGAAGAGCAGACTGCTATCCCCATGTTGGCTGCATAGATTGAACTGATATGTAAGGCTAACTAGGAGATGTTCTTCCATGTCTCTGTTCTTTTTATAATCCTCCTTCATAGATCTAATAAAGGAAAGGAAATGCTCTTTTAGAGGATGTGCATTCTTCAGTAAAGGAATGTTAATATCTAATTTTTGGAAGCCCATCCAGAGTTGAAAACCCCCAAGATAAGAACTTCTAAATGCTTTTTGTACAAGATTAACTCTTCAAATTTTAGGACACAGAGCCTGGTCTGTTTGGCTACTTAGAATGTTTCTTATCATCCAGAAGGTAAATGAACATGCGGTCAGCTCTGGGAAGAAGACAAGCTTGGTCTACTTTAGAGAGTGGATTCATTAGTTCCCCAGATTGTTTGTGTTTGATAGCACTCTGCTAGGCTCTGGGAAGTCATTCGACACATAAATAAGGTGATTGGTTAGAGACAAAGGGTAAACCTTATATATGAGGTGATCAGTTAGAGACAAAGGTAAACCTCACAGACACGGAAATGAGCATCTCCTGGGAAAGAATTCAATATAAGAAATATCCAAAATAATGCATTATAGTGGTTGGTGAGTACAAGTTCATATATATGTGTGTGTGTGTATATATGTATTCACACATACTACACATACACGTATGTATGTATGTCTGCATGATACTGTGAAAGTGTATAAACACACTTCTCATCCTCATAGAATTTATAGTCAGTCTAGTAAAAGAGACAGATAATCCAGGAATTACAATACCCATTGATAAGCATCCTGCCAAATTAAAAAAAAAATAGATAAACACAGATGGCAATAGCACCTGATTTAGTCCCAAGAAGGTCAAGGGAAGCTTAAGGGGGAGTTTGACATTGCTCTGTGTGGCTATCACTGAGAACTTTGTTTTTGTACGGAACAGAATGTTTTTATTGATTTTAGAAAGTCAGAATCAGACCCAATCTGTTTTCACCTTATAAATTTATAAATCTTCTACTGGTAAAGGGAAAAAAAAAAAAAGCTACAGTGATATTTTCAGGAGCAAAACTCCCAAGTCCTTATAAAACAGATTAGAAGTAAATTTGGGTTCAATGGAATTCTTAGTTTGTCAACTACTTAACTTTACAATATGTATAAGGTGGGGAGGAAGTTGTATAACCAGGCATAGTGGCCCACGCTTGTAATCCCAGTACTTGGAAGGCTGAGACAGTAGGATCGCAGGTTCACAGCCAGCCTCAGCTACTTAGGCCTTCCACAACTTAGTAAGACCTTGTTTTATAATAAAGAATTAAAAATTGGGCCTGAGGTGTAGCTCGGAGGTCAAATGCCCCTGGGTTCAATCCCTAGTATGCAAAAAACAAAACAAAAAAACCCTCATAGTCTGATTAATCATGTTTAATATGTGTGGTTTATGAATTGGTTACCAAGAACACCTATGCAAATCACCTATCCATTAAAACAAGCCCCCATAGACTTTATTTATTTATTTTTATTTTTGGTACTGGAGATTGAACCCAGGGGTATTCTATCTCTGAGCTTCACCCCCAGACCTATTTTTTAAATTTTCTTATTTGGAAACAGCATCTCCCTAAGTTGCTGAGAGGCTTGCTAAGTTGCAGAGGCTGTTATCCTCCTGTCTCAGCCTCCAAAGTACTGGGCTTACAGGTGTGAGCCAACCACACCTAGCCCCCAAGGACTTTAATTTGCCAATACTTTCTGCATTTAGTTCATAAGCTATATCTAAATACAACTGTACTTGTATTTAATTTATTTATTTGGTACAGGGGATTGAACTCAGGGACATTCTACCTCTGAACTATACCCCTAGCCCTATTTATGTATGTATATATGTATGTATGTATTTATTTATTTATGTTACTGGCAGTTGAGACCAAAGGCATATCTCCGAGCTACACCCACAGAACTTTTTATTTTTTGTTTTGAAACAGTTTGCTGAGACTGGTTTCTAACCTGCAAACCTCCTGTCTTAACCTTCCAAGTACTAGGATTATAGGTAGATTATAGGTGTGCACTACCACGCCCAATTTATTTATTTTGAAATAGGGTCTTGCTAAATTGCTGAGGCTGGCCTTGAGCCTGTGATCCTCCTATCTCAGTGTCCCAAATACTGGGATTACAGGCATGCACCACCATGCCCAGCTTGCACTTATATTTTAGATTCTCTTATTTAAATTTTTCACTACTTCTTTCTGACCATCTTCCCCAAATAGCCACAGTTAGAAATGTCTTTGTATAATCCAGGTGTGGTGGCGCATGCTTGTAATCTCAGTTCTTGGGAAGCTGAGTCAGGAGGATCACAGGTTCGAGGACAGCCTCAGCAAATAGTGAGCCTCTTGTCAGCTTAGTGAGACTCTGTTTCAAAATAAAAATAAAATAGGGCTGGGGGTGTAGCTCAGAAGTAGAATACCTCTGGGTTCAAACCCCAGTACCAATAAATAAATATATATATTTATATAATTTACATATATAAATGTATATATGAATATATAAAATTTAATATATATTAAATTAACCACTCTACTTCCTTATGTATTTGTAGCAGTTGATTTTGCTAAATATATATACATACACACACACACACACACACACACACACACATATATATATATATATATATATATTTTTTTTTTTTTTTTTTTTTTAAGGCCCTCCCTGGGTTCAATCCCCAGGACCACAAAAAAAAAAAAAAATTGCACACATATAAAGATTTGTTTCAAATTCTAAACAGCTGAGAACTAATTGCTCTTATGCTTTGTAATCATATTCATACAGTTCAATATGGCAAGCTAGATATCAGAATGCCTTTGTTCTTCCATTAACCTCACCATCTGCCTTATATTCGTTCTCTCTCTCTCTTTTTAAATACATTTATTGGTGTATTGTAATCTTGCACCGTTAAGTAGTTGGGAGTGATAGGGCCATACACGCACACAGTACTTGGTGGGCTTCCTCCCGACTTCCTCCCCTTATATTCTCATGATTCCAACTTGACCTCACTGCCCGTCGCTGGACAGCAGTAGGTATTTTTGTTATTTACCTCAGTCTGTCCCCTGAGCCCCAGGCTTCTCTCATTGTTGAGGGCTGAGTGTGTCCCCACTCTTGGCTTGACAGTCAGCTAATAACACCAGATGATTTTTCACTACTCTGGTTACAGACCAGATGTGGAAAGAAACAGACTATGCTTGGCTATCACAGCCTGAGAAAAAAATATCCTCAGTCCCTACGAGAATAACTAATTTTGCCCTGAAAACAAAAGGAAAAGGGAAAAATCTGACCCATGTTTTGATTCCAGGAACCTCTCAAAATATCGTTAGCATGTTATTTCCGCTGCCCCAGGTGACCACTGCTATTATTGAATACTCAGAATGCTGGCAGGCTGTATCTGTTTTTAAACTCGATCCCACTGAACTGTGTGCAGTTCCAACGAATGCTTTTCTTTAGTAGATTCGAGGGTAGAAACTCATTTCTTTTGTTTTTCTTGGAAAGGTTCAGATTTATCTTTGTGCCTGCACACCAGTGTGGAAGCTGTGTCTGCTAAATAAGTGCTGGGAAGCACAGCCCAGGGCTGGAAGAAGCTCACTCAATGCTACAAAGGCTCTGGGCTTATTTTAGGATGCAAGATTAGAAAGTTGCCTGAGTTTCTTTCCTCAGAATGCACACATCATAGTGATTTAATAGAAAGGTATAATTCTGTTTGATAGTCTTCCCTTTAGTAGACACACTAACATTCCAGAATATCTCTATGTGTCTGTTCCCATAGTCTTTCTCAGTCAGAGACTTAAATTTCTTTTCATTTACTTTTTAGAGGTATAAGTTACTATTGTGAAAGGCATAGATCTTACATATACTGTTCAATATAGTTTTATATATCCATCTCTCTGTACATTGGTGTAAATATCTATGCAGTGTTCCTCAGATTCAGAAATGGAACGTGTAGCCAGGTGTGTTTGTGCACACCTGTAATCCCGGTACTTGGGAGGCTGAGATAGAAGGGTCACAGGTATGAGACCAGCCTCAGCAACTTAGTAAAACTTTGTCTCAAAATAAAAAGTAAAAGGGGCTGAGGGTATACCTCAGAGGTAGAATACCCCTGGGTTCAATCCCCAGTAATAATAAAAAAAAAAAAAAAGAAAAGAAAAGAAAGAAAAAGAAATGGAATGTTTTCATTCCCCCACGAGTTTTCTCATGCCTCTTCCCAGGAAAGCCTCCAGCCACATGTAATTGTTGTTTATTTTTGCTCCTAGCACCATAGATTAGTTTTGCTTAGTTGGATCATAGTCTTGCTAAATTGCGCAGGTCTCAAACTTTCTACCCTCCTGCCTCAGCCTCCCGGGTAGCTGGGATTACAGGCATGTGCCAGCATGCCTGGTGTAGTTTTGCCTATTCTTGAACTTCATATACATGGGCCCATTGCATCTGGCCACTTTTTTCCAACATTCAGTTTGTGAGGTTCATCCGGTCCTCGTGTGTGGCAGGTCCTCACCCTTTGCAGCAGTCCATGCTGTGAGTGTATCACAGGGGTGGATTTGTTTGGATGTTGAAGAACATTTGGCTTGTCTCTAGTGTTTAGCTATTATGACGCTTAGGTGAACATTCCTGTATGTGTCTTCTGATAGACATTGACACTTAGTTCTTTTAGATATATATCCATGAGTGTAATTTCAGCCAGTCTAGTGGGTACGTAGTGCTATCTCATGGCTTGAATTTGCATTTTCCTGAGGAACAGTATAGCCAGAGAATGAGTTTGGTTTTTCTGTTTTATTACATGCTTTTAAGCCCCCCACCCCAGAGATCTTGTTTCAGTGAGTGTGCTATCAAGGTCCCAGGCACGTAGATCTCTAAAACACCCCAGTGATGCTCATGCTCTCTGTCATTCCTACCGTAAGGATGATGGAGCTTACAGCACTGCTGAAGGATTTAAAGTCTCCGTGAATGTTTCCGCAGTTCATCAAGGAGAAAGCTTTGCTTGAACGTATTGTGCAATGGCTGAGGGTCTTGAATTGATTAAATAATTCAAAGAAATAGCAGTTTGCTTCACTGATAGTTGATCCTGTGGTTGCTTCTTGTTTGTATCCATTTGTTAGATTTCTCTTTATAAAATGTTCTTCTATCCAATTGGTATATCCAGAAGTGAAAATGTGGTTGTATCAGTATTAATGATAATGAATACTCTTTATAGACTCTCATATGCCATGTGAGACATAGATCTCTCCAGAATGCTTCTTTTAACAGAAATAAAAATTTTACAATACACCAGATAAGTTGGTAATCAACGGAAACAGAGTAACCTTGCCCTTTAATTAAGATTACAGGGTAAACCTTCACCTTTAATTGCTATTATAAAAGTAAAGCTTTGACAATAGAAATGTTAAAAATATTCTATTTGCAAGCTGGGCATGGTGGTGCATGTCTATAATCCCTCAGCTACTTAGTGAGGCCCTCTGCAACTTAGTGAGACCCTGTTTCAAAAATAAAGAATAAAAAATAGGGCTGGGGGATGTAGCTTGGAAGTAGAATGCCCCTGGGCTCAATCCCCAGTACCTCATCTTCAGAGAAAAAAAATCATATCAAGTCTCCTGACAAGAACATGAGCAGCACCACAGTTCTATGACTGCATTTTCACATACATTAAGTTAGTGGTTAAAAAACGAGAGTTTTACATCAACTTTGCAATATTTTGCTATAAAGCAGAGTGAGTTATTACCTACGGCTTAAACTCTTGGGCCATTTCATTTTTTTTTTAAAGTAATTATTTTGAGTATTTAGAAGCATTATCTAGGCTCCCCACCTACTTGAGGGACACCGACACCTGGTGAGGAGTCTTATGAATTGTGGATTTTACCAAATCATGATCTACTTCTCTGCACCGGAAGCCCGTTCACTGAAAGGCTTTCCTTAGCAGTGCTTGCTTATTAGCTTTCTAAGTAAATTTCAGTTAGGAGTTTCCTCCAGTAGCTTATTAGGAATTTATTGGATGTTAATTATACTCTTCATGCCTTATGAATTAAGAAGTGGGAAATGATTTTACATGTGTGAGCAAGCCCCAAACTAATGTTTGGTTCTAAGAAGCGTGCTACTAGCACTACGTAGAAGAAGCAGTAAGTCAGAAACACAAGCAAGACAGAAAACAGAATGGTCATATCCAGGCTCATTAACTTAGTGAGGCCCTCTGCAACTTAGACTCTGTTTCAAAGTAAAAAATAAAATAGGAGCTGGGCATGGTGGCGCACACTTGTAATCTCAGCATTTGGGAGGCTGAGACCGGAGGATCCGGGTTTGCGGCCAGCCTCACTTAGTAAGACCCTGTTTCAAAATAAAGAATAAAAAATAGGACTGGGGATGTAGCTCGGAGGTAGAATGCCCCTGAGTTTAATCCCCAGTACCACAAAATAAATAAATAAATAAATAAATAAATAGATAGATAGATAGATAGGTAAATAAATAAAATAGGGCTAGAAATGTAGCTCAGAGGTAGAACGGTCAGCATATATTTCTAAGGTGAATGAAAGTTTCTTATTTTCAGACCAATAACTTAAGTTTAGGCAGAAATTTTAAGTTAAAGAATATTTAGATACAAATCAATAGATGTATTAAAATGTGCAGAGCTGAGCATGTCATCAGATTCACATGAGTAAAATGATTCCCAAATTCAAAATGTTCAGAATAGTGCATTATTGGAGCCGGTGTGGTGGAGTGGTCTCTCTAAAGTCTCTGGCAAAGTGTTTGTGTTGTCTGGAATGGTTGGGGTTGCTTTGATGGCAGTTTAAAGGTCTTTCTTTCATGAGCTTGCTAGTAAATATAATGGGAGTTTTTCTCTAGTTCTTGCCTCTTGGAAGAACATATAAATCTTCACATACTGTGAACAAGATATATTTGAAAAGGGAACATTTGAATCCAAACCTCTTTTCAGAGAATTCAGGGTCTTGCAGATTTAAGGAGGTTAAACTACTTTCATCATGCACGGTAGGAGAAATGGAAGTTCAAAAACAAGCTGGTCCCATTGTGTTAATAAAACAGTTAGGTCAGACAATTAGGATTAGCTGGCTGGGTGATTTTCTATTCCATTTTGGATGAATCACTCAATTCATTTAGTGTATAGCTGTCAAGTTTAGAAAAAATATCAAAGGAAAAGTCTATCCATAAGACAATAACCTGGAATACTTGTCATAGGCATTATAGTACAAAGCTAGAATTCATATGTTTTTAGCCAGGCGTGGTGGTGGCGACACACCTTTATAATCCAGTCTTTGGGAAGCTGAGACAGGAGGATCTTGGGTTTGTAGCCAGCCTCAGCAATTTAGTTAGGCCCTCCACAATTTAGTGAGACCCTGTTTCCAAATAAAAGAATAAAATAGGTCTGGGGTTGTAGCTCGGAAGTAGAATGGCCCTGGATTCTATCCCCAGTACCACCAAAAAAAAAAAAAAAAGAATTTATGGGTTTTTTTATAATGAAGTATTTTCAGTGTTTAGTTTTGTTTTGGTCAGAACTAAAATTGAGCTGCATTTTTCAATTATGTCATGCCTCTACTGTAGAGGAAAGGAGAAAGTATGTAAAATATACCTGTGAATAAAGCTTGTAGGATATAGTAACTGCTTTCTGATTTCTTTTCCTTCCGAATGTGGTATATATTTTTCTTAAGCTTGTTTTCAAAAGGTAGATATTTTTCAAGGTTCTCTTAAATCCACAGGATTTACTGAGTCACCGTTTAATCTGTGATGTTTTAGGTCCATGTAAATTAAATCTCTGCGTACTCACAATTAAATCAATAGAGTAAGACATCTCATAGTGTGCTGTATACATCATTTTATAGTTAACATCTACTAGATATGACAAGTATTCATGAGTAGCCTCTGAAATTATGGCATTGCTTTATAAATGTCCAACATTTTTTAATGTTCTTACTGTTTCTCTTCTCATCTTCCATAAATATTAACTACTGGCATAAGGTGTTAGTTGGATTTTATTAGGTAAGCCTGTTTGACATTACATGGACCATCACAAAATTAAGTCAGAAATTAGCTCAGTTTTTATTTGCTTAGGCCAAATTCTCTATTGAAAGACGTTTTCAAACTTCATTAGCATCTAGCAGGGCCCACAGATCCCTTTAGAAGCAAATCCCCTGCTGTAGGTGCGGGTAAACATGTCTCACAGTCAGAATGCCCCTGGACTTCATGTCCTTCAGTTTGACAGAAGGCACCCAGTGGGCTTCTCTCTGAGATGGAAACATTTTTTTCAGCATCTACAACACGTAAGGCACAGTAAGCATGGTGGTTCTGATCCTTTCTGGTTGTTCTTGGGACCCACAATCGAAGGCACACTGTTACATTCAGGCTTCACAGTTAGAATATGACCTTCAGTGCCTAAGAGAAAGAGTTGTAAAGTGAGCTAAATAGTCTTTCCTGGTACTTACGTAAATATTGCAGTTAAAAACATAAAGACATTACCAAAAGCATGTAGCTGTATTCTAAGTTTCTGGAGAATACAGAGCCGACATTTAGCCTTTCTGGTGAATTAACCGGCCGAATGACCTGCATTTAATTCTCTTTGATTGAACTTTAATCCCTTACCACTTTATAGCATGTTTTATGTAATGTTTTATTGTGAAAAATCTCAGTTTCGACCCAGCCTTTTCTGTTCAACTATAAGCAGCCAGCAAACAAATTTGTTTATTCATGTAGGAGCATTTGCTTTTTTCTAGGTTATTTATAGCCTTGTACTCCTAAACAGACTAACAGAGCATATTCCTTCTGGGCCCTTAAATTATACTAAGTTATGTCAATAATTACAGAAGGATTTTATTTTATTTCCAGATTTTCAAATTACTACCTTCTACACAACTGTGTGTGTGTGTGTGTGTGTGTGTGTGTGTGTGTGTTACCAATGGGCATTCTACCTCTTGAGCCACACCTCAGCCCTTTTTATTTGCGTATTTTTTGTTTGTTTGTTTTGAAGTGAGGTCCCACTAGGTTGCTGAAAGTTTCACCATGTTGATGAGGCTGTCCTCTAACCTGGGATCCTCCTAACTGAGCCTCCCAAGTACTGGTGTTATAGGTGTGCACCACTATGCCCAGCTCCACAATTTAAATATTTTCACATGTCTTCTTCAGAACATAGAAAGGGCTTACTAAATGGCTTCTTCCATGGCTGAGTCTCTTTTCATGAAAATGCTACAAAGTCCACTAAGTGGCAGATAAGGCTCTAAGCCGAGGGCAGAGGAGGCCCTAAAGAAGCCTCTTCCCTGAACATGAATAGAATTCCATCTTCACTAGTCTTAGAATGAGGAATATTTCTCCCCAGTCAATAAGAAGTGGAAAGAAAAGGACAAACAGCAAAATAAATGTAGGGTAACGATCAGAGCTTGGTGTTCACAGCAGAATCGGCCTATCAGGGCCATACAATCAAATGGGTCTCCTTGGAAGAGTGGCTGGGCTTAGGAAGCACTGTGTTTATTGTCATGGAAAACCATCTGTGTCTTAGGATGTAGCTCAGTGGTGGATCCCCCAGCACTGGGGGGAAGAAAAAAAATCTGTGTCTTCTTTTGAGATTGTGGAACACCTTTCTTTATTCAGTAGCTCCCAAACTAAAGATTGTCTGAGGCAAGGTTAACTATGGGCTTCTCGGCAACCTTGGGCTAGAGGAAGAGTCCTACTCTTTAGATCTCTTTGACAAGAACCAGTTACTTCCTGTATAACTGATAAAACGTTGCCATTTCAGTAGTATTTGTTTTAGTGGACAGTGTCATGCATATTCTATTTTTGTGTGTTGAAACCATTTAATCCCAAATGTGAAAGTAGCTTCATCTAACAAGAACAGTTCTTAAAACGTGACGGACAGTGATAGTAAGCTTGGGCATTGCAGATCCTGTGAAGCCACCTGGCAGCTCCGTGCAAGCACCAGCTGATTCCCCTTTGGCTGTCAATGCAGCGCCACCCTCCACCCAGGTGGACCAGTCCGTTGCAGCGCTACCTCCTTCCTATCAGCTAATCAGCCTTCCGCCTCACCCCGATACTCTTGGCACCCAGGAAGATCCTCAAGACTACCTCTTGCTGATCAACTGTCAAAGCAAGAAGCCTGAACCCACCAGGTGAGTCCTACAGGCCTTTGCAGGTGTGCGTGGGGGAGGGGGGTGTCAATGTACATGGTAAACTCTTACCTCTAAGCTTTCTCAACCTTGACTTGAAGGCTTAAAAGAAGCTCTTTCGGGAGGATGATGTTGCAGGATTAATGATTTCTGATAGTCGGGAGATCTTATTGGAGAAACACAATCAGAGCCGTCTTTGGCAAAGACAGCTGCACCTCCAGCTGCACCTTCTTTGGAAACCTGGCTACTATTTCAGTTGTTGTTGCGGACTCACAGTATGACTTGCTTAAAGATTGTACTGATTTATAAATGGTGATCTTGCTCCATTTCTTATGTGATTGTAAACCAGCAAAGGGTCATCTTTTGTTTCTGAAGAAGGAGAGGAATACCTACTGCTAGAAGATTTTGAAAGCAAAGCGAGTCCATTGCAGTGAGTGTGTTGTGGTTGTTTTGGATCCATGTGAGAAATTAATCATATCGGTAAAATCCCAATATGGCATATGCTTTGGAATTTCACAAATTGGGTTTTGGTGAAATTGGATGGAATCAAATCTACTGCTAAAAACTATGAAGCTTTCAAATCTTCTTACCTAACAATGAAGTAGTATTTCCCCAAGCCTTGACTTGACAAAGTTCTAAATAGAAAGAAGTATATGGACTGCAGTGCCTACCTGAAGGGGCCATGAAAATTTTGCCCAAAGCCGTGGTACCCTGCCATCTCCCTCCTTAGCCTGTGCTCTTTTCCTCTCCTAAGCTATATGATATGCTCATTGGATCACCTTTGACATTTGATGTTAAATAGTTCGGAGGCTTAAAGTGACAGAACCAGAAGGCAATTGTACAGTTTTAAAAGGAAGCAGGAAAATGATCATCAATAGCCGGTCACTGCCAGTAACAGCTGTGAGACCATTAAAGATATCATTGCCAATTGGGTATGTTTATTTACAATACAGGTGATTTGCTTATTAGACCAAAAGATGTTTTTAAAACAGGGTTATAAAGGTTATTAAGCCTTATTACTTTTATGACATAAAAAGTGATTGTTACTCGGCTAGGACCAGACAAAGCACTTGTAAAAAACAATTTTATGTGGATTTTATTATGATCCACAGAATAGTCTATATATGAACCATCATTCTCTGAGATGATACAGACAGCCCACAAACATTCCAGAGATGGTTTTCTATCTATTTGTTGTAATGGGATTTTACCTGTAAGAGCAAGAAAATTTTATAAATCAATACTAGTTAATAATATCAAATTCTAACTTGATTGTGCTTGTTTGCTGTGAGAATTTTAAATTCCATACTTGCATTGTTACCTGCATTACTAACAGAGATTTTATTTTATGGAGATTCACTATTGTATTCCAGTATCATTTTTAAAAGCTATCAGCTAACAGTTTTCAGACAGTTTTCCATTTATATTCGTGTCTTTCGTTGATTTCACTGGTATCACAGGTTTCCTCTTGCAGTAGAAATTATGTTCCAAGCCAGGAGTGATGGCACATGTCTGTAATCCCAGTACTTGGAAGGCCAAGTCAAGAGAATTGAAAGTTCTAGGCTAGCTTTAGCAACTTCGAGGGGCCCTTAGCAACTTAGTAAGACTCTATTTCAAAATAAAATAGGGCTGGGGGTGTAGCCCCTGAATTCAGTCCCCAGTATCACAGAAAAAAAAAGGAAGGAAGGAAGGAGGGAGGGAAGAAGGGAGGAAATTATGCTACAAATCATTGCCCAGATATATTTTACCATCTATATCTTGCAAAAGTGATAGCCAAATAAAATAGTGCTTGTTATTATGCTAGGAGATGTGAAGATACAAACTAATTGTGCAAGATGCTGTCCCCTGAGATATAATCACTTTTGGAGTTTGCAAGTAAAGCTTGGTTAAGAGGTCCAAGAATGCAAGCACTACGTATTTATAGATGAAAATGATAGAGGAGAGTTGCCTCACCGACTCTTATTCATCCTGCAACACTCAGCTCAGGCATGGAGCTCCTCTAGGAAGCGTTAGCCCCAAATTTGTGAGTTGGATTAAATGTCTCTCTGGGTTTTATACTACACTGATGGTGCCACCATATATTATTTTATCTTGGTATTGGAAATTGCTGGATAGTTTTATTTATTCTCCACCAAATGATAAACTAGTCAGAACAGAAAGCTTTACTTATGACTCATTATACCTCTGGCTTCTCTTATCCCCTGCACTTAAATTAATGAAGTGCAGACTGTAGAATAGCCTGGCTTGGTGGAGCATGCCTATAATCCCAGTACTTGGGAGACTGAGACAGGAGGATCACAGGCTCAGAACCAACCTCAGCAACTCTGTGAGGCTTGCATCAACATAGCAAGACCCTGTTTCCAAATAAAAATAAAATAAGGCTACGGGTGTAGCTCGTTGATAGATCACCCCTGAGTTCAATCCATAATACCACACACACACACACACAAAACCAAATTAGGATATGGATAGGTGCATAGAAACTCCACCGAGGGATAGTCCAAGTGTTCTAAGATGGAGAAAACAGTGAGAGACTTCATGAGAGGAGTTCAATTTGCACTATACCTTATTGGTGCAGGAAGAGGGGACGATCATTAGTAATTATGCAAAAAATGGAGAATCATCATTACTAATTATGCAAAACTGTCTTGAGGGAAAGGAGATGTTAGCGTAATTGTGCCAAGAGGAAGAAAATGAAGAGAGCCTGCTTGGGGAGAGGGTTCCAACTGGGGAGGAATAGGCCATACAAGGGGGAGCCAGGGGATTTGCAGCCTCAGTGCCAAGTGGATAGTTTGTTGCCTTGTAGTTCCCACAGCCTATGGGAACCTAAAGGGTTTTCCACTGGAGAGGTGGATAATAGAAAATCATATTTTGAAGCCAGGTATGGTTCCTGCATGCCTGTAATCCCAGTACTTGGGAGGCGTAGACGGGAGAATCTCAGGTTCAAGGACAGCTCCAGCAAGTAGTGAGATTCTCAGCAACCTAACAAGACCCTGTTGCCAAAAAAATAAAATGAAATGAAAATAAAACAGAGCTGGAGTTAGAATGCCTTGGATTCCATCCCCAGTATACACAAAAAAAGAAAATCATGTTTTGAAAATATGGATCTTATAGCAGTATGGTTCAATGGAAAGATTCGAAGAGGGAGACACTAGAGGGAAATCCAGTTTAAAAAGCTCAGTATTGTAGATGTCAGCAGAGACATGAAGCTGAGCTTGGGGTGGTGATAGTGGGAATAGAGCAGGGAATAGATATGTGGTTGGGGAGAGGGATTCAAGACAGTGCCTGGGTGATGCTGGGAGTCAGAGAGGACATCGAGCTTATTGGGCTTTGAGCCTAGAGAATCTCAGTGAAGTCATTTCTTTCAGTGCAAGGCAAGACGGGCAGCCAATTTGAGAAGCAAATTGAATTTGGTTTGGGACACATCAGCAAGGTCCTGTCATGGATACCCAAGTAGAAATACCAGTTTGAACATCTGGGAATCAGGGTTTGGTGAGAAGATGGGAGTTGTCAGCAATCAGAGAAGAAAGTAAAGGTATGAGGAAGGGTTCTCTAATGGCAGGTGTGGATAAAGGACTGAACTCTTGGCCATTCCCAGGAGAGACAGGAGGAAGGAGCCAGCCACCGGGAAAAAGGGAAGAATAATTGATGAGGGAGAAGGAAAATCAGGATAGCATAATAAGGATCCTCTGATACCAAGGGATGAGAGTTTCATAGGCACACTATACAAAACTGGCTGTTACCAAGAAATCAAAGAAGATAAACTTTCTAAAAATATTATCACAAGATATTTAAAGAAATATTTCAAATCCTGTAGGACTTTGGACAACATGTATAAGTAGTTCAGTATCTTGTTCATCATTGAGAGAATGAATTTGCTTATATGATTAGCTTCATGGTGGCTTATGCTGAAATTTTGCAATACTTCAAAATGCAGAGAATGGAAATATACCCAAAGCAAAGAGTCTCTAGTGAGATTTCTCAAGGTTAGTTATTGTTTGGAGTTGTTTAATTCCGCACCGTGTGTTTTGATCCTCTTTATAGTGTTGGCTATCTAAGGAGAGCTAGGAGAAGGGAAGATGCATGAGCCTGCTAAGTTGCCACCTCCTGGAGGTCTCATTGGATTTACTCAATACCAGATAATCATTCAGCTTTGACTCTTGCAGAACCACAGCCTTGCCAAAGGCAGTTTTTAAAGCACAGTGGCTTAACTTTGTATGCAACAGAAGGTTTTTGCATGGTCTTGACAGCAAATGCTTTTTCTTTGCTTCTATATCCTTCCCCAGATTTTCATCATATGTGATTCTAGTGCTCCGAGGATTGTGGTCATTTTATGTAGACTTCATAGGTAGAATTGGGAGAATAGGCAGCTACAGGACAGGAATAGGGAGAATGCTGCTGGTGGTGGTGGTTTTGTTGTCCGGTGTATAATCATAAAAACAAAACAAAAAACTAAAGAACATTTGTGCTGTAAACCTTATGGATCACACACATGAAAATATCTAATGAATAAAAAAGAAACATAGATGTTGATTGCTAAGTTCTAAGTATGTTTACCAAAAGTGTATTCTCATGTCTTGACGATGTTGTATTTTGTCACTAACAACTTTTCTTTAGAACCCACGCTGATTGTGCAAAATCCACCTCTTCGGAAACGGACTGCAATGATAATGTCCCTTCTCATAAAAACCCTGCTTCCTCCCAGAGCAAACACGGAGTGAATGGCTTTTTTCAGCAGCAAATGATGTATGACTCTCCACCATCACGTGCTACATCTGTCTCTGTAGACCCCAGCCTTTATAACCTGCCCAGGAGTTATTCCCACGACGTTTTGCCAAAGGAGTCTCCGTCCAGTACTGACGCAGACGGAGAACTCTATGTTTTCAATACCCCGTCAGGGACATCGAGTATAGAGGCTCAAATGAGGCACGTATCTATTAGTTACGACATTCCTCCAACACCTGGTAATACATACCAGATTCCACGGACATTTCCAGAAGGAACCTTGGGACAGACATCGAAGCTAGACACAATTCCAGACATCCCTCCACCTCGGCCACCAAAACCACATCCAATTCATGACCGATCTCCCGGGGAACCGTGTAGCATCCCACGCGCGACCTCGGACACTGACAGCAGCTACTGCATCCCCACGGCAGGGGTGCCGCAGTCCCGCAGCAATACCATTTCCACTGTGGATCTGAACAAACTGCGCAAAGGTCAGCTCGGGTCAGCTTCTGCCGTGTTAGAGGTTAATGGCAAAAAAAAATTGTTTTGCTGAATAATCGCTCTTTTCAGGATAATATGGTGTTCAACAGCAGCACCATTTTCCCTTCAGCTCTGCAATGACCCACTCTTGTAGCCAAGACATCAGCGTCTCAGTTGATCCTGGGGAAAGTGCATGGTGGGCGTGCATGGTGTGCGCATGTGTGTGTGTTCTGCTGCAAGGGAGGAGGAGTCGGAGCTTCTCATACCTGAAGGAGAGGGGCCTTAGCAATGCTTTCCTGCTTCAGGAAGCACCCGCTTCTCTCCCCTTTCCTGTATCTGTGTGCCATTATGGTTACATCTATTAGGCTGTTTTCTTCCTTCCTATAAAAGCAGTTTCTAGCCAGGCGTGGTGGCACATGCTTGTAATCCTAGTACTTGGGAGGCTGAGACCAGAGGATCCAGGTTCACGGCCAGCCTCAGCTACCTAGTGAGGCTCTTGACAACTTAGCGAGACCCTGTTTCAAAATAAAGAATAAAAAATAGGACTGGGGGTGTAGCTCGGAGGTAGAATGCCTCTGAGTTCAATCTCCAGTACTGCAAAAAAAAAAAAAAAAAAGCAGTTTCTATGTTGGGTCTAACAGGTGATAACCAAGATATTAGGCATTTCCTTTGTTTGATTTTATTTATTCTTAAAGTACTGAATCTCATCACTAGTCACTTCAGTTATTGCTAATGGATGTACTATTCTTTTTCTTTTCTTTTCTTCTTTTTTTGGGGGGTACTGGGGATGAAACCTCAGGGCATTCTACCTCCAAGATACACCCCCAGCCCTATTTTATTTTTTATTTTGAAATAGAGTTTTACCAAGTTGCTGTGGGCCTTGCTAAATTGCTGAGGCTGGCCTCAAACCTGCAACCCTCCAGTTTCGGCCTCCCAAGTAATAGGATCACAGGTGTATTCCACCATGCTTGACAGAGGTATGTTTCTTATTCCAGTTCCAAGGACCTGCAATCAAAAGTTAAAGACTTTTAAATGGGTCTGGATTATTCTCTGAGATTCTGACATCCTAACAATGGAAAACCAAAGTTCTTAATGCACCTACTATAAAGACTGCTGAAATCTCAGTATCTTATGGTAGAGTTTTCTGGCTTTCTTAAAAAGATAACGATTGCCAGGTATGGTGGCACAGTCTGGTAATCCCAGTACTTGGGAGGCTGAGACAGGAGGATTGCAGGCTTGAGACCAGCCTCAGCTACTTAGTGAGATCTTGTTTCAAAATAAAAATAATGAAATGTGTCTGGGGGTATATAGCTCAGAGGTAGAACACCCCTATGTTCAATTCCCAGTAGCACACACACACACAAAAAAGATAAAGATTTAAGGTATGATAAGGAATATTTGTATCAGTACTTATTTAGCCACTCAATGCCAATTTCTAACTCCTTTTCTAAAGCAAAAGGATAGCCTAGTTACGTATTAGTGAGATATAAGGCTCAAGGTGATGTAAGAGGTGACAAAATAGAGTTGTCATTTCTCTTCATCTTTATTTGTTTTATTTTTGTGTGTGTGTGTGTGTGTGTGCATGCTACTGAGGATTGAACCCAGGGCATTCTACCTCTGAGCTACACCTCCAGCCCTGTTTTTTTTTTTTTTAATTTTGAAACGGTCTCGCTAGATTGCTGAGAGTCTCACTACTTGCTGAGACTGTCCTTGAACCTGTGATCCTCCTGTCTCAGCTTCCCAAATACTGGGATTACAGGCGTACACCACCACTCCTGGCTTCTTCATCTCTAGATAACCCATCTCATCCCAACCTTAGATACTCACGCCCTCTCATAATCAGATATTGGTGTTGTTTAGCATATTAAGTGTTGTCTGCGTTTTCTAGCAGTTTAATGTGCCAGTTCTATCCTGTGATCAGCTCTTTTAAAATCGGTGTGTATGCACACGTGCATGTGTATATAGAGAGAAAGAGATCAGCTCTTTCCTGAGAGCCAGCAATGATGGGAGAAATGTTGATCATTTGTTCCTCATTCTAGATGCTGGTTCACAAGACTGCTATGATATCCCACGAACATTTCCAAGCGACAGATCTAGTTCCCTCGAAGGCTTCCACAACCCCTTCGTAAGTATAACTGACCGTGGTGTCAAATGTATTTCACTGTCAGGATGAGTGTGCATGCGTGCATGGTGTATTTCGTTGTCACCATCTTCATACTTAGTGCCTGAGACTGAGTGAGATCATGAAATGCAAAGGACCTTCAGAGCCATATGAACAGATGACAGTTGTGTTTTCATGCTTGACAGCAGCTTTTGTGTATTAAGAGACATGTGTGTGTGTTTTAGAAAATCAAAAATGTGTTGACAGTGGGAAGTGTGTCAAGCGAAGAGCTGGATGAAAACTACGTCCCGATGAACCCCAACTCGCCACCCCGGCAGCATTCCAGCAGCTTCACGGAGCCGATCCAGGAAGCAAATTACGTGCCAATGACGCCGGGGACGTTTGATTTTTCTTCATTTGGAATGCAGGTCCCTCCTCCTGCTCATATGGGCTTCAGGTCCAGCCCAAAGACCCCGCCCAGACGGCCGGTTCCTGTTGCTGATTGTGAACCACCCCCGGTGGATAGGAACCTCAAGCCAGACAGAAAAGGTAAGGGCGTCGTGGCAGGTAAAAGGATTTGGGGAAGGTACAAAGTCGGGTCTGCACTTTACTGTCATTAAACCAAAAAAGCTGATTGGAGACCAGTCATCCTGAAATATTTCATACTACCTTGGTCATCAGCTTCAGTAAAGCAACCCTGTTACTTATAGATCAACAATTCTTCTGTCATATGTTGATGCCTCTTATCTCTAGAGGTTACAATCCCATGGGGATTGCTGACAATGGGGGAGAATCAGGAGAAATTGGAGTTCTCTGACCCTATCTAAATGAAGTGAGCCCCCCTGGCTGCAATCCTCTGTTGGTTTGTGAAAGTATGGGCTTGTACAGGAAAATCTTCTGGTACATCAAGAGAAGCCAGAAACCTAGGATTTTATATGTGTTATCTCTTGATAGTACAAAGGGTATCAGACCAAACTCAATATTTCTGCAAGGTAGAAATGGTCTCCAGTTGCTATTTGGTAACCTCTTCTTCCAAATACATACCATCAAATCAGATTTAAGATTATTAATGTACTTGACATGATTTAAGCATACTGAGAATGTCAGTATCATCTTTCCATTTATCCATATAATGACTTTTTTAAAAATTACTCTGCTTTGTCTAGGGACTAAATCAATGCTTCCAGTCAGCTTTTCTTTTATACTAGACAACATAAGTAACATTAAATTCTAAAGTAGCATGGTTTGTCAAGAACTCTTCATAAAACAAACTCTGCAACCAAGTTGCGTAATACCTACGCAGGTTTTAAAACTGTGTGTGTAAGTCATTTGAATACAGACGGCCTGCCGTGTTGGAGCATGCTGTTGGAGTGACTTCATCTTGACAGCCTAGTAAAGTGGCGTACACGTGATGAGTGGTGTTGGCCTCTGGCTCACTGTGGGGGATTTCAGCAGACTGGGAAAATCTCATGGGCTATATATGCAGCTTTTAAGGAACATGTAATGTTTATGTATGTTTCTTATTCACCCGGGCTTAGATCATTAATACTAGTTCTAATTAAATTCCAGTTGTGGGAAACAGAGACTGAGACTATCTTAAGAAAAAGAGTTTGGTTTGGTTTTTAAGTAAGGATGTAACTGTGCCAAAGCTAGACTGGAGTGGGAACTGAGGCCATTCGATGGGGCCGTTACTAAGCCCTGCTCTCTGCGCTTCTGGCTGTCTGATGGGAAGTCTTTGCATCTGCTTTGTTCTGTCTCACCTTCCCCTTTTCTGTTTTCTTGTACTCTGTATTCCTTTAAATGAGATCTGCTCTCTGAGAGCTCTGTCCTATTGGGCCCCTCTGTGGACTTGATTCTGCCTCCTGCCTCGGTCATTATTTATGTATTTGGGATTGCTTAGAGATTATTTGATTGGTCTAATTTTTGTTTTCACACCAGGTCACATGATTAGAGAACAAGTCAGCCTGTTTTATTAACCTTGAAATAGGGTCTCCCTCAGATTGTTGAGGGTCTTGCCAAGCTGCTGATGCTTGCCTTGAACCTGTGATCCTCCTTGCCTCAGCTTTCTAAGTACTGGGATTACAGGGATGCACCACCTTGGCCAGCTCAGGGTGGTTATCTTAGAAAGGGTGTGTCATAGGCTTTTTACTCAGTAACATTTTCTTTGTTTTCATTTGTCTCTCTTATTTTAGTCATTATCAGTCATTTTCTTCTTTTTTTCCCCCCTTTCAGTATTGGGGATGGAAACCAGGGGCATTCAGCCTTTGAGTTACACCCCCAGCCCTATTTTATTTTATTTTGAAGCAAGGTCTCACTAAGTTCGGGTGGCCTCACAGGTTGCTGAGGCTGGCTGCAAACCTGCGATCCTCCTGTCTCAGCCTCCTAAGTACTAGGATTACAAGCATGTGCCACCAGGCCCAGCTTCATTTTCTTTTCTTTCTTTCTTTCTTTCTTTCTTTTTTTTTTTTTTTGTAGTACTGGGGATTGAACTCAGGGGCATTCTACCTCCGAGCTACACCCCCAGTCCTATTTTTCATTCTTTATTTTGAAACAGGCTTTCACTACATAGCTGAAGGCTGTCCGTGAACCCAGATCCTCCTGTCTCAGCCTCCCAAGTACTGGGATTACAAGTGTGCACCACCACTCCCGGCTCCCAGCTTCATTTTCTTCCTGCATACAACATACAAAAAATATATTTGGACCTGCAGAGATTGATAATAGGTTCACAGATCACTGAAGGAATGAGATATGCGTGTCACAAACTCTGAAATATTGAAATATCTTTTTAAATGTTAAGCTGGTGCTTTCCTTCTTTGCCTGCAATTAGTTCATAGTAGCAGCAGATCTTTATTTTTTAAGCCCAAATGTAACAGTTTTGTATCTTGAAACTCCACCTAAATGTGGAGGCGAGATGGTTTAGAAAAGGGTACAGCACTCAAGTCTGATGAACTCATATGCCCGTGTTATTATATACTGCGGATATCATAAATAACACATGCTTTATCCCATAAGCACTACATATGTGGGTAATTATATGTCCCTATGAATACAGTGAAAGTACTGTGTATTCTAGGATATGAAAGATTGTCATATTTCTTCAAATCACCTGAAATGACTTTATGGTACATCAGAACAAAGCAGGTCACTGGAGATTATGTTCATTCTTTTATTTTTATTTATCTTATTTATTTATTTTTTTGGTACTGGGGATCGAACTCAGAGGCATTCTACCTCCGAGCTGTACACCCAGCCCTGTTTTTTATTCTTTATTTTGAATCAGGGGGGTCTCACTAAGTTGCGGAGTGCCTCACTAGGTAGCTGAGGCTGGCCGCGAACCCAGATCCTCTGGTCTCAGCCTCCCAAAGGCTGGGATTACAAGCGTGCGCCACCACACCCGGCTTATGTTCATTCTTTTAAAAATCAACACACCTGGTAGTCAATGACGGGTTCGATTTTCTCAGGACAATATCAACCTAAGATAGGGCTCGTTGAATGCCTCATCGAGACCCCATGACGGGTAAGATTATGCACCTGGCAGGAAATGACCTAAGACAGGCACAGTCCTTTGTGCATTTTAAAATAAAACGGGGGAGTTGTGGGAGCTCAGCTGGGCCCTTTTCCCCGGCAGTTGCTATCTGCATATATGAATAATTATACTGTTTCTTCTGATATGACTACTTTGGCGTCTCGAAGTCTGGAGATTACTCCTAGGATGCGTAGATGAAAGACCCTCCTACTTCTGAGAAAGTAAATATATGACTCTAAAGGTTTATGGTTTTATGACTCTAGAAAGTTTGCTTGACCAGGCTATGTTAGGAATGTGGGCTATACATGGAAAATGAAGAAGTGGTGCTAATTGTGCTCAGACAATGATTGATATGTCGTAAATGTTGTACTCAAGAAATGTATAAAAAATCCATGCTGAATTAAAAAAAAATCAACAGAAGCCAGTCATGGTGATGCATGCTTGTAATCCCAATACGTGGGAGGCTGAGACTGGAGGATCACAGGTTTGAGGCCAACCTCAACAACTTAGTGAGGCTCTCAGCAACCTAGTGAGACCCCCCTGATTCAAAACAAAATAAATAAATAAATAAAAAGGGCTGGGGATGTAGCTCAGTGGTAGGGTGCCCCTTGGGTTCAAATTCAGTGCCACAAAAATAAGTAATTAATTAATTAAAAAATAAAAATGTACAGAAATGGGAGAGGAAAGATAATGGGGATATAGGTCACTGACAGAAAGCTTGCCTAGCGTGCATAAGGCCCTGGGTTCAGTCCCAGCACCACAGATAAAAGTTGGTTAAAACTATCTGAATTGTTCAGATACCATCCCGAGCTCGTTGGCCAGGTTACTTATTTGGTATATTTGCTTAGGTACAAGGTGAACTGAGAAAGAGCCCAGGTTGAATGCCCATGTTGTTTTCAGCAGAATCAGGAACAGTTTTAGCAAAACTGTAAAGAGGTTACTGAAATCACAGTGCAAAAAAAGAGGGTTTTGCTTTTCTTTCGTACTATTGTACTTTGTAAATAAATATGGTACAAGAAAAGAGGCAAGAGAAGGCATGTAACATGATAACAAACCGTCAGCTCACTTTGGAAAGTTCTAACTGCTGGAGGAAACTCAGATTAAAACCCAAATTCAGATCTCAGAGCCAAGTTTATCCTTAAACTGTAACGGAAATGTCTTACTGGGTCTTGAAATTCTTCTCATTATTCCTAGCATCAGATGAGTGTTTGAATTTCAAACCCTGTGACATGAGATAAATGATGTAATGTATTATTCCAGTTGTATATCTTACTAAATAAAACTCACAATAAGGAAATCTCATTCTGTCAAATATGCCTTGATTAGTTCCAGAGCCCCATAAAACTAGCTCCACACCCAATATAACTGGTTTTTGTGATTGTCTTCTTTGGAAAGGTCAGCAACAAATGAGTGGCATTCTAGTCTTGTTTATACCCCAGTTTAGACATCAGCTGCTGTAGTTTGCAGTCCAGAAGAGTTTTTCAAATATTTCGAGGTAATTGAAACTCCAGAAATGCAGAGATGCTCTGAACGCTGACCCCTGATGTATTATCATGGACCCTTTGCCTATCCCCCAGTTTGTGGTAGCTATATTTTCACCTTGCTATTTCTGTCACTGTAGTATTTACTATGAATCAAAATGTCACATATATGAATAGAAGAGGAACATTTTAAGCACATTGTATGAAATACTGGGAAAGCAGATAAATCACTGGAAATACAGGACAGATCGTGTTTTGACTACTTCAAAATTTTCTGTTTCTCATGGAAAAATAATTTTTGTAAAATTTGGAAAATTTCCCCAAGATACCTATTGCAGCATTGCTAAAATCACTACATGAATCTACCATATTTAATTGGAACCCTTACCCCCACTACCTCCTGCCCCCATCTGGCTTCCTTCTAAAGTGACCTAGCAGCTGTTTGGGCACCAAATGCTGGCTTTCTGTTTTGTTTGGCTTTCTCCATCCATGCCGTTCTGCGTTAGCTTTGAACATTGATTATTGTGCTGGTTTTAAAAAGCAGTGCAAGATTTCTTATGGTGGTTTTATGCCCCGTTTTGGTTGAAGTATGTCAGATCTAAGTCCTTGGTGTATGGAGCATCCAGAATGCTGGTCTCGAGGAACTCATTCCCTAGGGGAGTCTTTTTTGGCATAATGATCTAAATCTCATTTTTTCCCCCAAGAAATCCTGAGGAAGTTTTTGAATGTGATCCAAAATTAACATGATTTTTTTTGTGTGTGTGTGTGTGTGGTACAATGGATTGAACCTAGGGGTTACACCCTTAGCCCTATTTTTTATTCTTTTTTATTTTTATTTTTTTGAAACAGGGTCTCACTAAGTTGTGGAGGGCCTCACTAAGTAGCTGAAGCTGGCCAAGAACCTGCAATCCTCCTGTCTCAGCCTCCCAAATACTGGGAGTACCAGCATGCGCCACCACACCTGGCAACATGATTTTAAAAAATTACATTTATACGGTAATAAACATTTGGAGGATAGATGAATCTCAGTAAATCTAACTAGATTTTGATAAACAGGTATTGAAGTTTGTTTTGGCTCTGGGTTAAGCTTGTTACAGTTTAAAGGAAACAAGTGTGGAGTCCCTTTTTACAGCACAGCCTTATTAACATAGCTGGGTTTCTCCATAAGTATTCTTGACCCTCAAGTATGATTATTATATTTTCATTGTTTTCCTCTTTATACAGTGAGACCTTTGAAACAAGTGTGAACATTTTTCAGTCGTCTGCCTCGATTACTTTTGGGAATTGGCAGAGGATAGTAATCTCGTAAATCACTTTTCTTCCTCCTTGATGTTGGAGACGCGCACTGGAATTAGCATCATCTGTAAAACTTTGGGGACAGGAAATGCTTCAGGCTACGTTAACCCTGTCATAAGGCAAGAAATAAGTAAAAGTTCCACGTAGACTTGAATTTATGGGAGCACTACTTATTAGGAATTAGGCTCCTTATTCGTGCATACGGAGTTTTCCAAAAGGATCGCATCCACCTACTTGAACCATGAGCCTCGACCATATTTGAGATGACTCGCTTTTGAAATGACGTTCAGTTGTTCCATTTTTTCTCTGAAGGGATCAGCAGAAAATGGGTGTGAGATTGATCTGATTAAACACCACCAACTTTAGGAGAAAGGTAGTTCATTGACCTCCTTTCACTCATCGGCTTCGTGATCACCGGTACGGCAGGCAGTTTGGTAGGCACTGTATCTCCAATCTCAAGGAAGGAGGAAGTAGCAGAGGAGGTAGAAAAGTAAACACATGATCTTCGTTACCGGGGCAGGGGCTGCGCTGAGGTGAGGTAAGCGTTTGGCACACCCAGGGAAGCTCCCCTGAGCACTGTCTGAGAGAGCAATTAATGACGGTAGAGGAAGGCAGGGTGGTGCAGGCGCTTCAGCTAGAACGCACAGCTCCCTCACATCCTTTCACAGAGAGGGGATGAGACTGACTCACACTTGGGAGCGGATAGGTGGCGGAGAGGGAGCGAGGAAAGTCCCAGAGGAGGCCCGAATGCCAGCTGCCTCGAAGGCCTGATCCTAGGGTTCAATGGCCTGTGCTCCTAAAGTTGGACTTCATTCTGAGTGTCCTGTTAAAAGCAAGTGACATAATCACATAGGCTCTACAAAGCTTCATTCTGCTTGAAGACTCCACTAGAAAAAAGAAGTCTACCCTAATGTGAAATGCTACAGAAACCACACTTTGTTCTTCACTTCCCCTTAAAGGGTACTTTTCCCATTTTTCCAAATCTAGGGTTCTTAAAGCCTTGGTTGGGACAGGATTGCATGGGAACGTCACACCAAAACTTCCTTTTCTGGCTCCCTAAACTTAGGGAACTTGCACTCAGAGTATAAGTGGGGGTCACATAGCCATACAGTGTGGGTTCCTCACTTTCAGAGAGACAAACAGGCAGGTGAAGTACACATTGAAAATTAAAACAAAACAAAAACCAGGCGTGGTGGCACATACCTGTAATCCTAGTACTTGGAAGGCTGAGACAGGACGATTTCAGGTTCAAGACCAGTCTCAGCAACTTAACATTGCCCTCAGTAACTTAGAGAGACCCTATTTCAAAATAAAAAATAAAAAGGCTAGGGGTGTAGCTCAGAGGTCCAATACCTCTGGGTTCAATCCTGAGCACACACACACACACACACACACACACACACACACACACACACACACAAAAAGAGAGAGAGAGAGAGAGACAGGGATTTTCTCTATTTTCTGTAGTGAATGTTGCTAAGCGGTCAAGTTCTTCATTCTGAAAGAGCACCCTACTCTGTGCCAGCCGCTCCGCCACTGAGAGCTGCAGGGGAGCTGGGACTGCATCCAGGCTGCTTTTGCCTCAAAGTCATTGTTTGCAGAAAGAAAGTATTTGTGCAGGTTTCAAGGCTATGTAGCATACTTGGGGCAATTCCTTGGACTAAAGATCATTGCATTGATTTTAGTTGCTGGGCTTTAGTAGCTTTTAGGAAATTTGAAAGGGTCTTCATATACAAATAGTATGAGGGAGCAAAACAAGGGGAGTTTAGGGACCACGTGCTTTTGCTTCTAAGTAGCAATCACTCATTTGTGATTATTTAACCACAAACAGAGATAAGATACTGAAGATACCAAGTTGAGAAATGCAGGATTATTGGGAGATAACTACAATGAAATATACCAGGAAAAAGTAAAGAACTGGTGAAAATAGTTATTTCAGAAGAGGAGAGTGAGCCAGGCATGGTGGTGCATGCTTGTAATCCCAGTACTTGGGAGGCTGAGACAGCGGGATTGATTGCAGGTTCGCAGCAGCCTCAGCAACTTGTCCACAACTTAGTGAGACCCTATTTCAAAATAAAGAATCAAATTGGGCCAGGGGTGTAGCTCAGTAGTAGAATGCCCCTGGGTTCAGTCTCCAGTACCACAAAAAGAAGAGGAGGAGGAATGGGGGGGGGGGGCAAAAGAAATACCAACAAATCAAAAGCAATTCTAAAAGCATTTCGCAATCATTACATATCACACCATCCCATGTGGACTCTCTGTGGCCCCAGGTATCCATGTATGCAGAGGAATATCAACCAGACACATAGGCATAGTCAGAAGCATTTTTCTTCTTTTCTCTAGTTGAGTTAGTTTGTGACTGTGTAATACAGAAGGCTTTAAGATCACAAACTAAAGTGGAGAGTTCAAAACTGATCTCCAAATGCCAAGTTTCCCAAGGTTCTCTGTACCTCGGAAAGGATGGAGGTGAAGATGATATGAGCTCCATGATACTCGAGCAGCTGGCAGAGCGGAAGCCTTTGTCTGCCTGCGATTCAAGTTATACTTGAGCAAGGCACTCAACCTCTTTGGTTCTCCAGGAATAGCCATCTATAACATGAAGAAGCTAGATTTGATCTCAGGGCCTTTCAGCTCCAAAGTAACTTGTATTTTTCTAATAGTAAAACCTACCCTCTTCCTCTGGCATTCTTTGAAGAGTGGTGCACTGTTTGGGAGAGTTTAAAAGGGTGACACCTTCCTTTGATTTGTCATGGGAGGGCAGGGGGCTAGATCATGATGGGGCTAGGGTATACACCTGGCTCCAAATTTGAGTACACACATTTCAAACTAGGCCTGCCTTTTATTTATTTATTTATTTATGCATGTATTTATTTATTTATTTATTATTTTATTTATTTTTATGGTATTAGAGAACCCAGGGATGTCCTGCCTTTGAGCTACACATACCCCAACCCTATTTTATTTTGAAACAGGGTCTCACTAAGTTGCCGAGGGCCTTGCTAAAGTGATGAGGCTAATCTCAAACCTGTGATCCTCCTGTCTCAGCCACTCAAGTACTGGGATTACTGGCACGCGTCAACACACCTAGCTGGCCTGCCTCATTTCTGACTAAACTCAATGTATTAATTACCTAACTTCGCAAATTGGCTAGTTAGAGAATTTTCATTTTTTATGACCTAGATAATCACATTTTAGAAAACTTTCATTTTGGTGGATAAGATGCTAGGTATCAGCCTCTGACTAGGAAATTCTAATTGTGCCATCTAGTAGATGTTACCTCAACTTTGCAAATTCCAATAAAAAAAGGAAATTTGGTGCCTTTGGGAGTACAGTAGCTTAAATTACTGATCCCAGTGGTTTTGCTTCTCTGGCATCCAGGCTTCTAGTGGGAAAAGGTCTGAAGCCAACACTGAGTGTCAAACTGTGTCCTTCTCATAGGGCTCTTCAGCAGTTCTTGTAGGTGGCAGAGATTAGATGACAGGAAAATGATGGCGGCTGAATTTATGCTTTCAAGTACTTAACATTGCAGCTCGACAATCAGTAGACCCAGAATCTAATTATCAAATGCTTGCAAGTTTGAAGTCACTGGGCAATTACCGAGTGTCCGGGGAACACAAGTCGGTGTTGGTCCGGGTTTGTGTCTGAGATCAGTAGATGAGTCAGTGGCCTCCTGCCTCTCTACAAGGGCCTTGGTTAGGAGGTACAGGAATAGGCAAGTCTCCGTCTTAAAAACCCCTGTGCCAAATGAGGAAAGTATTACGATAGGGAAGCAGGCCTGCATGCTCTCCTGAAACACCAGACTTCAAGAAAAGGTATAGCTGAGATCTGCTTGAGGGACTTTATCATTTTCTCTTCAATCCAGTTTTCTAAGACATGTTAGAAGGAAAACTAACATGGCACATGCCTTTCCTCCCTTCCTTCCCTCAGCTAAAGATAACTAACCAGGCTGGTTGTCCCACGCATCTTCTGTGACATTGTCCTTGTCACTGCTGCATGCAGCTGTGTCTTTTCACTGTGCTGAGCATGAGTGATGTGTGTCGCAAGACCTTGGAGTCTTTTCCACCAATTTTTGTCGATGCTTTTAAGATGTAACATTTCTGCACGGGGCTCTGTTGCTTTTTTACAGAATCCATTTTCCAATTAAGAAATAACATTATATTAAGAGAGTCTTCTTTCTACCAATTAGGTCAAAGTCCTAAAATTTTAAGACCCAAACCCCATGGTTTAGAGCGAACTGATTCACAAACCATAGGTGACTTTACTACGAGAAGAAAGGGTATGTACTGGAGGACTGCATGCTACATGGGGCACTGGGACTTTATTTATTTTGTAATATTTTTCTTAAAAAGAAAAAAAAAGCCTTAAATACTACTGCTGTTGTAAATAAAGCTTCCCAGCATGTTATTTCAAAAGTAAATGCTTTCCAGAAAGCACAATGAGTCTACTTGCTATGCTATTAACAGCAGCATGTTAAATGTCCCATAATGTATTATTCTTTATTATTCTTTTAACATTTTAGGCGATGATGCATTGTTTTCTTTAAGCTTGTGAA
Organism: Graphiurus murinus; assembly: GCA_004027655.1. Taxonomy (NCBI): domain Eukaryota; kingdom Metazoa; phylum Chordata; class Mammalia; order Rodentia; family Gliridae; genus Graphiurus; species Graphiurus murinus. Next base: position 31,044 of record PVLC010015737.1, read on the forward strand.
CTGCTTGTGAGTTCTAGTCGTCTCTCTTGTCTTTGCATACAATATATGTATTCTATTCTGAGACAGAATAATCATTTCCATGTATTAATTATGCCATTACTTAGAAACTGACAGCTACGTTGCTTTGGGTGTCAAAAAAGTGAAACATTAAGAATTAAAGACTTTCAGTCAGTGCAATATTCTTCATATGTCTGTTTTTATATAGACAAGGAAAATCATTATAACTTGAATCCAGTAAATCAGTTTAGTCTTTATTATATTTGAATTGACAAAAATACTTAGGCGTGAGCCTCTGAATCCTTACTGTCCTTTGAAATGATGGCCTGTTTTGTAGCTAGTTGGTGATTGTAGCTTAGTTGATTAAAATGACACATATATGAACAAAGACTAAGGAAACTTAGAAAAACAAAAACTTCTGATAGTTACCCAATGTGTTTAGACAGTCTTCCAAAATATAATTAATATTAACAAGTAGTATTGTTTTTGTTTTTTTGCGCATTCCATACCTTTCTGAAAATTATTTCAGTCTTGATTTTTAAGGGCCAAGAACTCTGTGGTAGACACTAGTATAATAATTATTTACTACAATAATGAGCTAAACAAGTAAAGGACCCTTAAAACTAAAGCTAAAAAAAATTAGCATTACTTAATTTTATTTAATTTGATAAAAGATTCATTGTTTAAATTAAGCTGAAAATTTGAGATGATTATTTAAAGTGATTATTGCTTCTCTTAGAGCAGAATTTAAGTCTGAAAATCCAATTTATTCCCTTGTTTTATTTGTTTTCAGACTGGGTGTGAATTATTTTAAAAGATTTGATCATTAATTCTTTTGGTTTTAGGAAAGTTTTGTTTTTAGTTTTACCAAAGTTTTGTTTTTAGTCTTTTCTATACATCATTTTACATGTATAGTTTTGCAGCTGATGCTTCAGTATTTTAGAATAGGAACCCTTTTATGCAGATGATTGAATTACCATATTGAGGGTGAAATTAGAAAAGAGTTAGTAATGAAATAAAAGTATAAATCAAGCAACCACAAAGAATTGTGTTGTAGTTATCATTTAGTTTATTTGTTCTCATTTAGTTTATTTTCACAAAATATTCTTTAAATTAAAAAGCAACATGCTGCAATAGAGCCTTAGACTCAAAGTTAATAATTACGAACACTTAATATAGCTTTTGTCACTGACTATTTAGCTGTGTGACATTGGATAGATCATATGTTATTCATGAACCTCATTTCACGTGTAAAGCTAGCTGGTCTTGGGTGTACTCTGGCTATCAAATATAAATTGAGAGATAGAGAGAGGATCTGGTCTGTTTTCCAAAATTCTGTACACTAAAATCTCCTTTTCTCTCTTTTCAGCCAAGCCAGCACCTTTAGAAATAAAACCTTTGCCAGAATGGGAAGAATTACAAGCCCCAGTTAGATCTCCCATCACTAGGAGTTTTGCTAGAGAGTAAGTGCTTTGTTTAAAATGCATTATTTGAATAATGCGACTATCTAAAATTGGTTATTATCAAAGAGAAAATCTAGAACAATGATTCTGAAAGGGTGCTCTGGAGAGCCCCCCCTTTTGGGGTTCTATGAAGTGACAACTATTTTCATTAAAATGTTATGATGTTATTTGCCTTTTCTATTTTTTTCTGCAGTTTTCCATATCATGAGTTTTTATGATATGTAATATTATGAGCCAATAGAATATATCTGTGTACTCCTATACTTTAAAAATAGTTCTATTTTGATTTCTAATATAAATATCAGTAGAATACGTCATACAAAGTACCATGGCGTTCTTATTTCTAAGAATGTTAAAGGTTCAAAAGACAAAAAAATTATGAGAACTGTTGTCATTTCTAATAGGATAAATATCAATAAAATACTTCATACAAAGGACCTTGGGGTTCTCATTTTTAAGAGTGTGAAAGGCTCACAAGACCAAAAATTTCTGAGAACTTTTGATCTGGGAAACAGTATTTTCTTTTTTTTTTTTTTTTTTGCGGTACTGGGGATTGAACTCAGGGGCGTTCTACCTCCGAGCTACACCCCCAGCCCTATTTTTTATTCTTTACTTTGAAACCGAGTCTCACTAAGTTGCGGAGTGCCTCACTAGGTAGCTGAGGCTGGCCGTGAACCCAGATCCTCCAGCCTCAGCCTCCCGAATGCTGGGATTACAAGTGTGAGCCACCACGCCCGGCAACAGTATTTTCTTATGGGACTTATTTAATTGAAATTTAGTTACAGGTATATAAGGAATAATTTATGAAGTTACAAATTTGTGTTGAATATGTGTTTATGTTATATGTATAAATGTAGTTTTTTAAAAAATGGGAATTTTAAATCTTTTCATAAGAAAGTCTTCTACTTATTACTAGTGAGAGTTGATTTTTATTTGTATTATACAGTATCATTTGATGTCCATAATCTACTTTTGTAATACAGCTATAAATATTCTATGTTTGAATGTGTATAATAAATAGTGTTATAATAAGTGTTTAATAATTATAAACCTGAATATTTCAGACAGAATGCACACAAAGCACTCATTTTCATTTTGAGGAGTGACTTTGAAAATTTTCAGCTTATGTATATGATATTTTCTGTAATCAGTTCCTCCAGGTTTTGCATGTCACCCCGGCCAGATTCAGTGCATAGCACAACATCAAGCAGCGACTCTCATGACAGCGAAGAGAATTATGTTCCCATGAACCCAAACCTGTCCAGTGACGATCCAGTACGTAAAGTCTTCATGTGAACTCCCCCTTCCTCAGCAGCCCTTTGGAATCATGCAAGCTGTAATTTTTCTTCCTGTCTGTGAACTTTACCCTCATTTCTTCCTTCCTATACTTAAGGAAAAATAATCAAAAGCAACTTTTTGGAAGCTTTTTAAACATAGTATCATAAAGTCTAATATCAGTGAAGGGCCAAAGAGTAATACTATTATCTAACAGTAAACCAGTTGAAAAACATACAAGTTTTTGTTAGCTTTCTGTTACTATAATAAATGCCTGAAATAATTAGCTTATAGAGAGAAAAGGTTTAGCTGGGCATAGTGGCACACGCATGTAATATCAGTACTTGGGAGACTGAGACCAGAGAATCACAGGTTTAAGGATAGCCTCAGCAATATAGCGAGGCTCTCAGCAACTTAGTGAGACCCTATTTCAAAACAATAAATAAAAAAGAGGGCTTGAAAGTAAAATGCCTCTAGAATCCAGAAAAAAAAAAGAGAGAGAAAGAGTGAGTTTTTTGGGGGGCTCACAGTTTTGAAGATTCCAGCCCAGAATTGGCCTGTTGCTTTGGGCTGTGGCAGTATATCATGGCAAGAGCAAGTAGAAAAGCAAAACTAATTGCAAAAGAGAACAAGAAAGGGAACCAGAGTCTCACAGTCCTGTTCAAAAATGTGTCCCCAATGACCTAAGTACCTCCCCCTAGGCCCCGCCTCTTAAGAGTTTCCACCACCTCCCAATAGCGCCACCCTGAGGACCAAGCATATAATGACGGGCATTTGGGGATATTTCAGATCTAAATTAAGCAGATTTCCCAGTTTTCAAGATGTGCTTCGTTTTCCATACTCTTTAAGAAAATATACTGGAAGTATTTTTATAATGCAATTCTCCAGTCTCATGTCATAGTGCTGTTAGGGTAAGAAGGTCTTATAATAGAAAGTCTTTGATAATCTTTCAATAATCTACCTTAGGCTTAAAGACTAAAGACTTGTTATAGACATCATTGGTTTCAAGTTGGCTACATTACCACAACACAGAAACTTTAAACTTAAGAGGTTTAAGAATACAAACCAATAGTATTTTTGTGTGTGTGTGTGTGGCACTGGGGATTGAACCCAGGGGCATTCTGCCTCTGAGCTTATACCCCCAGTTCTATTTTTATTCTTTATTTTGAAACAGGGTCTCACTAAGTTGCAGAAGGCCTCACCAAGTAGCTGAGAGTGGCCACAAACCTGAAAATCTCAAATCCTCCTGTCTCAGTCTCCCAAGTACTGGGATTACAAGTGTGCACCACCACACCCAGCTACTAGTAATAATTTTTAAAAATGTTTTGCTTTTGCAAAACGTCAATAAGACTGTCAGAATTAGATTCACCTCTGAGAAACAGAAACTAGGTAACAGTGACTTAAGAAAGTTGCTTTTTTCAGCTGGGTGTTGTGACACAGGCTTGTATCCCAGTACTTGGGAGGCTGAGACAGGAGGATCTCAGGTTCAAGGCCAGCCTCAGCTGCTTAGTGAGGCCCTCCGCAACTTAGTGAGACCCTGTCTCAAAATAAAGAATAAAAAATAGGGCTGGAGGTGTAGCTCGGAGGTAGAATGCCCCGGGTTCCATTCCCCAGTACCACAAAAAAAAAAAAAAGGAAAGAAAGTTGCTTTTTTGTGTAAGAGTCCAGTGTCCACCCAGGGCTGTCTGAGCAGGCAACTCTGCTGTAGACTGTGCTGGGATTCGGGGCGCAGCCTCTACATGGGTCTCCTGCTCATAGAATGAGGGAATGCTCTGGCCAGCAGGTTCACAGGCCAGGCTGCCGGGTGGTGCAGAGAGAAGCAGCAAAGGGTTCCACCCACCTGCTTGCTAAAGAAGGTTCCTGGAAACTGCCATAGACCAATTCCACCAAAACCCAGAACCCAGCCTGTGGGACCAAACTCAGACACAAACGGGAAAATACAGTCTTCATTCAGAGGAACCCCTGGAGTCCCACGTAATGGGAGAGAGCAGAGCAGGCAGTGGGGGACAACCAGGCAGTATCTGCCAGGATAAGCAAGTATCTAATGTCAAAGTTTTGAGTATCATCTTAGTAGCCCTATTTTCTTTAAAACAATCCTATTTAGAAGTACAAAATATAAAGCCCAATTTTATAAATGCTTTTCTGTGTGTGTGTATGTGTGTGTAGTATTGGAGATTGAACCCAGGGGAGTTCTATCTCTGAACTAGTGTGTGTGTGTGTGTGTGTGTGTGTGTGTGTGTGTGTGTAGTATTGGAGATGATTGAATCCAGGGGAGTTCTATCCCCAGCCCTTTTTATTTTTTATTTGGAAACAGGGCCTCACTGAGTTGCTGAGGGTCTTGCTAAGCTACTGCATGCTGGCCTTGAACCTGTGATCCTCCTGTCTCAGCCTCCCAAGCACTGGGATTACAGGTATGTGCCACTGTGCCCAGCACTTATCAATGAATTTTTCATCCTACATAGACTTTAAACAAAACATCTACACTCTGCTCACAACTGTATGCCAGGGGACATTATTAAGTAATACGAAAAGCATGATTTGCTGCTAATACTAGTTGACTTTAAAAATTATTAAATTTATAAAGTACTCAGAAATGAATAATAGAGCCAGGTATCATAGAGCACGCTTGTAATCCTACTTGGGAGACCAAGACAGTATGATCACAGGTTCGAGGACAGCCTCAGCAAGTTGTGAGACTCTCATCAATGTAGTGAGCCTCTGTTTCCAAATAAGAAATAAAATTGGAGCTGGGGGGGGTGGCACATGCTTATAATCCCAGTACTGGGAAGACTGAGACTGGAGGATCCGGGTTCGCGGCCAGCCTCAGCTGCTTAGGCCCTCTGCAACTTAGTAAGACCCTGTTTCAAAATAAAGAATAAAAAAAAAAAAATAGGGCTGGGGATATAGCTTGGAGGTAGAATACCCCTGGGTTCAATCCCAGACTGCAAAAAAAAGAAAAAGAAAAAAAAAAGAAGAAGAGGGAGAAGGAGGA
>PVLC010015738.1:0-14180 GCA_004027655.1 Graphiurus murinus
GGGTGTGCATTGAGCTCTGTGTTCCCCAAACCAGACCGAAGGAAATAAAGCAAGAAAAAGGCAGATTAAGAGAGCATCAAGGTGGCCAAACAGCTTGATTCACTCTCACATCTCAGAAACTTTCATTAAGATTTACATCATGATGCTGACCCGAGTGGCAAAGCAATTTTTTCATAGCCGAACAAAAAAGCTAATGCTCTCCACGTGGGTCAGGTGACCTTTTTCTTGCTCACAGCAAGTAATGGAGTTTGCCTCATGTGAATGAGACTGACCAATGGGCATATATTGCTGTACTCCCAGGAAGCAAGCTCCCCCTGTGATAAATCTGCCCTCCACTTATTAGGGTTTTAAAAAAAGCTCTTTCTCGCTTTATTCGTTTTTCTTAGTGAGTCTAAGAAAGGCTATATGCACACTCTTTTTTAAAATGTGTAGGTTGACATTAAAATGCCCCTTATGATTTCCAAAAGGACCAGGAGAAAAAAAAAATGACCCAATACCTCAGGAAAGAAGTTTCTAAAGTAAAACTCAAACACAAAGCAAACACACACACACACACACACACACACACACACACACACACACACACACAAACACACCATATTAAAGAAGGGTAAATTAATTAGAAATTAATTAGACTGTTCTTTTACATAATTGATTTCAGAAAAAAAAATGACTTTTGTAAGTGTTAATCACAGAGAAGCAAGACATCATGAAGAAGCTGAGTGAGTATCTTATACATTATTTCATTAACAATTCAAAGCAATGAAATGCAGGCATTACCATATAACATTTTTATTTATTTTAATTTATTTTTTGTGCTACTGGGGATTGAACTCACCGGCATTCTATCTCCAAGCTATACCCTCAGCTCTATTTTATTCTTATTTTGAAATAGGGTCTCAGTCTTGCTTGCTGAGTCTGTCCTTGAGCCTGAGATCCTCCTGTCTCAACCTCCAAATACTGGGATCACAGGCGTGCGCTACCACACCCAGCTGGTATCACTGTATAAACACATGAAGGATACCCTGTTGAATAGTGTGTGAGACTACTCCCATCTCAGCCAGTGAAAGATTATCAGCTATATCTAGTCTTGCCTGGCTTATGGAAGAGAATTTTCTTTTCCTAAGTACCATCAGTTGATTTTCTAGGGCCACTGCTAATGCTTATGTTATGGTGCCTCTCTAAGTATTTTTAAATATATTCCTTCCTCAGGTAAAGAGGCTTTTAGAAAATTTAGAAAAGTGTATTATGGATTTCACAATAATAATAATAATAATAATAATAATAATAATAATAAATTTATTTCACATAAGATATACTCAAATAATTAAGCTAAAATAATTGAATTTTAAAAACTGAATTAAGAGTCAGTTTACTTGATACTGACCTGTTGTAGTATGTCCGTTTTTATAGAAAAGATGACTAGACAGGAACCTTTTCTTAGACATAATTAACTTTAAGCTTTGACTAATTTGTAGTTTTAAGATACAATATTCTCCAATGAGAAATTATATTGGAAGAATCAGATACTGAAAACTACAGAGTATTCAGAAATATATCAGCCGGGCGTGGTGGCGCACACTTGTAATCCCAGCATTCCGGAGGCTGAGACCCGAGGATCCGGGTTCGCAGCCTGCCTCAGCTACCTAGTGAGGCATTCCGCAACTTAGTGAGACCCGGTTTCAAAATAAAGAGTAAAAAATAGGGGTAGGGGTATAGCTCGGAGGTAGAAAGCACCTGAGTTCAATCCCCAGTACCGCAAAAAAAAAAAAAAGAAATATATCACTCAATTATTACTATGAATATATTGCAATATATATTCAATATATCAACAAGGATCAAACACATTTTAGAATACAACTGCAAGTTTTTTTTAATTCCTCATATAACAAGGTACCATTAATATCACACTCTTTAACTATGTTCATTGTTAAATGTCAAATGTAAATTTTACACAGTTGTATTTATCATTTTTATATAATTCTTCAAATTATAAATGTCACCCAGAACTGTGCTTTTCAAATGCTAATATGCATACGAATCACATAGGGTCTTGTCAAAATGCAGTTTGTGCTTCCAGACCTGGGAGTCTGCATTTCTATCATGTTCCTGGGATGCCAATGCTGTTGGTCTGTGGACCACACAAAAAAGGTCATTAATTCTTTTAATATCGTAAAGTATTCTTTAAAGAAAAATTAATTCTTTACCTGAGAACATGTAGTTTTTAGAAACTAAATGTGTCAAGCTGCTAATTTTTTTTTTTTTTTTTTTTTTTTTTTTTTTTTGTGGTACTGGGGGTTGAACCCAGGGGCATTCTACCTCTGAGCTATATCTCCAGACTTACTTTTTATTTTTTATTTTGAAACAGGGTCTCACTAAGTTGTGGAGAGCCTTACTAAGTAGCTGAGGCTCAAGCTGCTAAATTTTAGCAAAGTTAATTTGCATACTGATGAAATTATCTACATTGAAAATATACAATTTCTATAACATAACTAGCTAAACATCACTTTTGTAATTTTAATTTTTAACCAACTCCTACTTTGTGGACTATTAATAACAAATGTATATGGATTACTATGTAGTGAATCATGTCGTGATGAAGGTATTTATGAATTTAAATTAAAACAAATGGCAATAACATAAACTAAAATTGAAAATGTCAAATTATCCCTCACACTAATACTAACCTAGTTTTTCAAATTTTTTATTGTATTTTATCCTAAGATACTTGTTTATCAGAACATCAGTGAGAAAAACAGCAAAATCTCCTTATTATGATGTTTTACCAAAAAGATTTTCACTTGTTGAGAGTTCCTCCAGAAAAGAACATCAATTTTGTTAGACTAAGACACTATATTCATTTATCTGAAAATTACTGTAATATGCTGAGTTAGTGAGAGTAATAAACTCTATTGTAAGATCATCATAACAAATATACAAATCACTTATACATGAAGAAAACAAAGTTATAACAAAAGTGAAACATTTCCCAACTAATAAAACTATCTACCCAGTACACAGTGCATCCTTAGATGTGGCTCCTTCATGCAGTGTGTAATCTAGACGAATATATGCAGAAGACATGGCTTCACTCCTCTGGTCAGAGGTAGAGGCCAGTGGTCCTGGACCCTTGAAAGAGGAATTGATATCCTAACAACAGCATCCAGAAGGACAGTGACAGAGCTGCTCAGCACTGATGAGGGGCAGCAGTCTCATGAGTGGGGATCCACAGGATCCTACCGCTGGTGAAGGGTGGTGCCGGCTCATGCCAAGGATGGATTCCCACTGCCATTGCCTTTCAAATATCCCATCACAAAGAGATTCATCTCTCCTTTTCTTTTTCCCCACTAAATTTACACCACAAATTTTGGACTTTAAACATCAGGAATTCAATGCCTCTTTCTCTAGTATCTAGTTCCCCTTGCTTGTGGTAACTGTCCCTGGAAAATATTCTGAATGTGGAGGTGGAGACTCTCCTGTTATTCCAATACCTCACAATATTATACTGATTCATAAACTATATTGAGAGGTATGCCATTAATATACACTGCATTGTTACATTTTAAGAGAAAATGCTTCAAGCTAAATTACTTTTATGAAAACAACACTAAATATAGTACCTGCTGGAAGCATTTTTGATAAATAAATGCTAAACAGAAACATCTGTCACCTTCTTTTTCTGTCCTTTGATTGATATAGTTCAGAAAGTGATTGCATTAATCTGACAGAAAAATATTTAAAAACTGTATCAAAGGAATGTCTGACAACATAGTGAGCTAAACTGACACAAATAAACATTTTCTCATTACAAATACATCCAATATATCTAAAGATTTTGGCTGCATGGAGAAGTTTGAAATGGAAAAAGGGGGGGGGGGTAATCCCCAAATATCAGAGAGAAATAAAACTGGAGCTGAGACTGCAGGTACATAGAATGTTTCTAACCAGCTATAGGTCTTGAGTTTGTGAGGACCAGGATGCTAATGATCACATGAGGAAAGAGATATAACCAAAGATATAAGACATGAATGACTTCAACTTTTAACCTGTGTGGTGACAACTCCCACATCTGTCTTTACAGAGGAAACCCTCTCAGGAGCTTCTTCATCTCTTGGCCACTTCCTGTCCTAAAATACCAGCACCAAAGCCATGAGGTGGGTAAAGTAAAGTGGGCGCCTCTGTGATGGGACTGGCGGGCAGAGGCTCCACGAGGAAGATCAAACCCCAAATAGGAGGAGGAGGGAACACTTGTGGGGCTATAAAATGACCTGGAGTGAGTTTAGGGGCCCAGAGAGAGTTCAAAGAGCTTCAATATAGTGATGCAGAGCTAAGCAGGGGGTTAAGCATAAGTAGGGGAAGAAGGGCACCCAAGCAGACAGATGCCAGCCCCAACGAGAGTGAAGCAGGCAGGTGCATGGGAAATCAGCTACATACAAGGAATGATGAAATTCATATATGTAAGCATGCAAATTTATCTTTCAGAAAAAGGAATAATAAATATGAAAAGGAATAAAACTATTTTGAACCTTGTAATGTTGGCCTGGAATCAGGGTTATCTGTGCACTATTGGCTTTCAAGACATAAAACAAATAGAAATGCATACAGGTATATACCTTTTTATGTGTGCTTATATATATATACATTCCTTAGATCTCTCCATGTATGAGACATGATCCCAGAGAAAATCCCCCAAAGCAGTGAACATAGCTAGAATCAGATATTGATTTTAAATACTATGATCCACCAAAAGGAACCAGAGCTTCAAAGAGAAATGTCTGATTCCAGGGCTGGGGCAGGAAAAGCTCAGATGTACTCAGAATATTTCACTGTGCTGGAAGACAAGGACATCATCCAAGAGCGATGGAGTCATGTCAAAACAAAACAAAAACACAGGAGTCAGCCTCAGTGACTCCAATGGGCAAACCAGAAAATATGAAAACTATGAGCACTATTTATGATGATACAAGTAGATGATAGCCCAGTGAGCAAAAGGGAAAACCAGAGTCCATTCGGATGAGTGAATAAATGGAATGTTTTGGGGAAAAAAAGAATACTTATCCAGTGTTTCAAATCAAATCTGAAAATACATATTCATTCCAATTAAAAAAAAAGAGTAACTTGAAAGCGAATATTCTGGAAAATATCACCCTACCAAAGGATGCAAGGGAATATCAATCATAACGAGACATATCGAAACTTGTGAGTCACTGCAGAGGACACAAGGACAAGAACACACATTACTTCTGTCATACGTTAGCCAAAGATGTATAACTTGCATCTAACTATATTGAAGCGTCATCTAAAGCCAAACTGAGTGGCACTTAGCAAACTAACTCCATTGCGAGCTTCAACAGTGTTAAGGTCACGAAAGCCACAAAAAGTTTAAGAAAATGGTCCAGAGAGAAGGAGGCATAACTGCTAAATGCAACACGTGGTTCTGAATTGCATCCTTTTACACTAAATAAACTTATTCCAACAGTAATTGTTGAACCGTAGCTGGAGAAGGTCATATATAAGGTTTCAGTACTGGCATCTTAATTTTTATGATGGCCCCATGGTTATATTGGAAAATATAGTTGCTGGCAGTAAGTGCATGCTAAAATATTTTGGAATATGAGAAACCAGGATGGGAAATAGTTCTCAGATAGTTAAAGCAAAATGTTATTTTTATGGTATTTTCAACTGTTTCCTAAGTTCAAGTTTGTTCCAAAATATAAGAAATAGATTATTTTTAAAATGTCAGTGTTGCATTGATATAAACTGTGACAAACATATTTGTATAACCTAAAATATATAACATAAAGAAAGATAAAAATAACATAGCACATCTACGCTAGGCAGGAGTTCTGTCACTTTTTATAAACTTCAATTAATTTAATTTCAGAATAATACTATGAAGGTCATAAAAGGCAAACTTGAGGCACATAAAGGTTACATAAACTTGCCCAAAGTTATCCTGAAAATAAGTGGCAAATCAGGGATTGTATTTGCATAAAATATTTATAGCCCCTCTAACCATATAGAAATGTAATTGGTCCAGAGTAATTTTACTCTGGGATTTGCTTTAATACTGCCTTTATTCAAATAAAGTCTCTTGATCCTTTTAAACTATTATATCAAGCTTTAGACAGAGGATGTTTGTCTAGGGTTAAGATAGGTCCTTCCAGAGGGAGTCACAGAAAAGCTCGCTGCTCAAAGTCAACAAATGCAAACAGCAGGAGCAATCTCAGCATAATTAGTGGAGAGCTGGTCTCAGCACAGCTGAGTCAGGAGAGCCCCTTCCCTTCTGCACTACATGTGTGCAGAGCATGAGTGCAAGCGCAGCCAAGGTGCAGCTCAGGCAGAGGACGAAACCTGGGAGCTGTTCTCTAGGGATAGTGGACAATCTTTTAAGGAAAAGATTCACAGTGAGGATTGGAAATGGAAATAATCAAAAGTACCTTAGACCTCCCATGACACACTGAAGAAAAAAAATCAAAGAAAGTCAGATCCATTCAGAAATCAAATACTCTAAAGCTACTCACACCCAGAATAAACTCCCATTTAGAGAGACTAGAAGATTGCACACTTTACACACATGCACAAGAGATCTTGCTCATCCACAGAGAACAAGAAGTAAATTCTTCTCCTCCAAAAGTTAATGACCATTGAATTTTTAAACTTATTTAAATATAAATAAATATTCATAAATGCTCTGACAGTCAGATTATCAGAAACTTATTAAGACTATTAGTAAGAAAAAGAAAAATCTAGTTGAACATGTGGAACAACCACTAGTCAGATACTCAGACATCATCAATGGAAAAATGGACAGAGGTTATGAGAAATCAACCAAACAAAGAAAGGAAAATCTAAATTGCTACTAAAGATGTAAAAGCGTATTCAAACAAAAGAAGAAAAGACTGGGTCTTGGTGTAGAGATGTCAGTGCATAACATGCAGGCACCATTGACATGTGCAGCATTACAACCTCAGCCCAGGGTGCTCTGCAGGGCACTGAAGGAAAGACATCCTTCCAGGGAGCCAGGCATAAGCAGTGCACTATGAGATCATTTTTCTGGGAAAAGGGGATGGCCAGGTGTATAGATCTATACCAACACATGAACTATGACAGTTTACATGAATGGTCTGGAACTTGGTAGGAAAACTACTGGAAAGTTCCTTGGAATGGACACAGGGTACGCAGATATTTGTGTCCCAGGTGAGTGCTCACCAGTTGATGGCCTCAGTAGTGGAAGACTCTAATAAACAGGTGAAGGGTCCTCCAATCTGGGGACATTAGTCAACATCCTTCTCGGGCCACTTTGTTTATTGCTCTGTGGGATCATGAACAACGTGGCCATGGCAGCAGGTTGGGAGGTTACAGATGCTACAGATGGGCCTAGTAGCCGAGACTTTCACTCACCATGATCTGGGCTACATCCAACTGCTGAGTATTCTATCTTCCAAAAGCAGGGACCAACATGGAGACCCTGATATGGCATCATTCTACAAAAGAATCAGACAGCCACTCGGCAGCAGGCTGATTATATTCGGCTCTTTCTATCATAAAAGGGGTGATTCTTTGTTCTTACTGTAATTACCACTGTGACTATGGATTCACCTTCTCCATCTTCAATGCTTCTGCCCAAACTACCATCCTTGGCCTTCAGAATGCCTTATCCACTATGAAAGAATGATGCACAGCATCATATCTAACCAAAGGAACTAATTTTACAGCAAATATAGTGCACAGATGTGTCCAAACCCACGGTATTCATTGGTTTTACTACCACTCCAAAGCAGCTGCCTGCAGAGAGCAATAGAATGACCTTTGGAGACAGTTGAGAGCCAGTTGTGTGGCAACACTTTGCAGTGTCTCAGAGAGCAAGGTCCTCTAGGATGCAGTGTATGTTCTAAGTCTGCAAACAGTATATGTTGCTGTTTCCCCAAGAGCCAGGATACATGGGTGCAGGAACCAAAAGAGAGAAATGGAAATAACTCCTATTACTTAACTTTTAGTAATAAAGTAGTAAAATCATAGTTCCTTATCTCTACAAATGTGAGCTCTTCTACTCTAAAAGTCTTTGCTCTGAAGGGAAGAATGTTTCACTAAGGGATACAACAATAGTTTCATTAACTTGGAAGCTGAGACTAACATATGACCACTTTAGGTTTCTATGCTATTAAGTTATCTGTCTTGAGGGTAAACTAGGTAGCTACTATATACTAGGAGTAAAAAGGGATTTGTGGAATTCAGGAGATCCTTCCCAGCACCTCTTAATACTCTCCTGATTTGTGATTAAAGTCATTGGGAAACTACAACAACCTAAGAGAGAAAGAACTGCTAATGTAATGACCCAAACCATTTGGGAATAAAAATTTTGGTCACTCTCCCCAGTAAAACAAACAAACATACAAAATACAAACAGCTGAGATGCTTGGTGATGGCCAAGGGAATGTGAAATGAGAAATGAGTTAGAGTGTTATAAAAACCATCTACAATAATGTACCCAGTTGCAAGAATGAGGGCTATGAATATATCTGTGAGTTTAATTACCTAATATTCTCCCCTCCTCCCATCCTACTAGATGTTAATAGTAGTTAACTTTATACCTTGGTATTCAAGTTAAATGATATCAAAGGGAGTGAGTGATTCTGCAGGATAAGATGAACATTGCTTGAAAATAATGAGAGGGTTAGCATGTTTCATTTATACATTTAAGTAGGGTTCATAATGTACAAACCCTACTAAGTTGAGCTACATTTCTAGGATTCATTTTCCTGAACATTCCCAGTTAGAGTTGGCCACAGTAGAAACTGGCATGCAATCTAGAAGGCAGAAGTGAAGGAGCAGGCCTGTTTAACTGTGGGAAGGTCAATGTATTTCTGGACCATCATGAAACTCACATAAATGCTCACTGATTTGTGACCTGAATGTGTGGGCCTGGGCCAACCCACAGTGGCTGCTCCAGCTACTTTCAGCTTCTCAGAGTTCCAGGCCAGGTACACATATGGCTTTTCAGGGAGACATCTTCTCCAGCAGGTTGTCCATGGAAGCAAGGTGGAAGGCTTGAAGTAGGGAAAGGCCAGTGGGAGTTCTGTGAGTGACAGATTCAGGTGTCAGCTTATCCCTGTGATTTCCAGTTGTTCTCGTGTCCCCCACTTCGCTCCCTTTTTCATTCCAATAACCTGCCATGTGTCATCAGGCTTTGTATGAGACTCAGAAGAAATGGCCAAATAAGGCTATTTTTACAGTTCCTGCAATCAGAGTCAAATCCCTAGGATAAATTCCTCATGCTGCATTATTCCTGGTGTTTCATCTTCTCTGACTGAACTCTGACTATTAAAGGAGATAATTTTACTACGCATGACTTAGGGGAAAAATTCTTTTGAGCTTTAAAAGTACTGAATTTTGTCTCCTTAGGTAAAGGGAGAAATCAAGACTCTTATGTATGTATGTATTTATGTGTGCATGTATTTATTTATTCTTTTGGTCCTGGGAATTGAACATAGGCCTACACTTCCAGTCCTTTTTTATTTTTTATTTGGAAACAGAGTCTCACTAAGTTGCTGAGGGTCTCACTAAACTTCTGAGACTAGCCTCAAAACTGCAGTCCTCCTGACTCAGCCTCGCACGTACAGAGATTACAGGTATGTGCTTCCATGCCCCTCCCCTTGTGATTTTAAATGTGACTTAAAAGTAAAAATGTACTAAGAGAAGTATCTTATCTTAGATTCCTGAGAAAACAGTGCATAAGAAAATGGGACAGATGCTAGTATTTTTTTTCTTTGTTTTTTTAAAGTAGCCCTGGACTGCAAAGAAGAGAAAAAAAGGAAGTGCAGCAAGGAAAGATTAGAAACACTGTAAGGGAAGCGTTATGGTGCTGAGAACTGCACCACGGGGCACTTGGCAGAGGCATTTGCTCAATACACAGGATTTCTTCAGAGAGGCTGCAAGGAGAGGAGGTGCCCCGGAGTCCTCTGTGGGAGAGGAATGAAGGGGAAGTTATCTGCCTGGCCCCTCACACCTTTTGTTCCCAATGTTCAAATTTCAACACAGTCTCTTGATGCCTCACAGTTCTGTGTTTTATACTGGGACTTCAGTAGCAGCTCCAGATTCCAGAACTAAGTGTGGGGACAGTGAAGAATCCAGAGCACCTGTGAGCCTCTGCATCATGGGAGCCAGGGATGAGGAAGCAGCACCCCAGGTCCTGTGCCAGCTAACTTCAGCAGTGATGGAGCTGTGACTTCTGTGACTTCAGAAGGAAAAGGGCAACAGAAGTTGGAGAAGGACAGCCAGCCCTGCGCCTGTCAAGTAAGTGAGCCACAGAGAGTCAGAGTGAGCTTCTGAGAAACAGCCGGTGACAAGCCCAGTGAGAAAGTCCCCTTGCTGTGCTGAAATAATTTACAGAAGAGGGAGCTAACTAAATGTCCAAGTACATCATGCTTCATATAAAATAAATAAATAAACAAACAAATAAATAAATAAAAACACTAAAGTTTGACTGCAAAAGTCATGGTAAAGGCAAGGATGTCCACTATAATAAAGATTATATAACATTCCTCTACAAAAAGAACTAAGTATATTTGTAAAAGAGAAAGAAATTATCACTATAAAACACTGGAAACAATGGAGTGTCACTGTTTTTAGATAATATAATTGTATCTGGGGCAATGCAACAGCATTACTGAACTATCAAGAGAGATTTCAGAGAGATGGAAAGATGCATAATTAATAAATAAAAATAATTGGCTTTTCTTTACACAAAAAGCATATTATGAAATGAGCAAGAGCTAAAGAAAGAAAATGTTTAAAGCCTACTTCAGAGAAGATGATAACACACAGGAAAATAGAACAGAATTATATGATCTCTATAGGAAGATTCAATATCACAATATTTTAATATCACAATATTATGATATATTTAAGAATAAAGAGTACTAGCCCCTATTAAATATTAAATTATATTATTAATCTGGGGATGTACTTCAGTGATAGAGTGCTTGCTTAGCATGTGAAAGGCCTTGGATTCAATCCCAACATTGCAAATAAATAAATAAATATGTAAGTAAAAGCTCTAGCATTCTAGTTCAAGAATATAGAAAGGTATCTTAAACATTCAAAAATATAGAGAGAAATTAACATATAGTAAGGGTTGAATTATTAATTGGTGTGGAAAATTTGTAACTCAGTAAACAATATGAGGGACAGATACTCCCCACTCCAAAATCAGCACCTCTCAAATCATAAATTTAAATGGGAAAAGAAAAACGAAAAAGAAATCGAAACTATGAAAGCACTAGAGGAATCTGCCATGTGATAATTTCAGAACAGAGAGGCCTTCTGAGGTGGAAAACCAAGATGGGGTACAGAAGGCCTTCCCCTGTACCCCATCAGGTGAGAGGAACTCCATGTAGCTTGTGCTCCAATCCACAGGGTCAGACTGAAGCTAGACTCCTGTCTACACCACATCCTTTTCTTTCTTCCCTGCTCTATCCTGCTTCTCTCTCTCTCTTTTTCTTGAGTACACAGCCTAATAAATCACTTCAACAAGAATCTCCATCTCAGGACATTCTTCCAAGGAATCAGAACTAAACAACTGCTGAATTCACTGATTATACAAAAACTTGTTTAAAACAAATATTAAAATAAAACCTATGGTTTGAGCCCTAGTTGCAGGTTATTGTATTGCTGAGCACAACATGGTTATTTATTTTATTCTTTGAAATACAACTTAGACCTGTGAATTCCCTCATAAAAAGCTAGCCAGTTCATTTTAAATGGGCCCAAGCACAGCCAACCTCTGGTTGGTAAGGCCAGATTGACATGATAAGCCACTGCTATTTGAGGAGAAACTCCAGAATTGTGAGAAACTGGTATCAAGAGTGAGAGATTAGCATGAGGTGGAGGAGGGTTTACATCAGTTTTTTGTTTCTAGCATCTGGTATTTGGAACCACAGAGAAATATTACTGGAGACTATACAGCCAGGAGACTTCAATGTTACAAAACTTCAACTACAAGGCAAGGTTTCTGTTTGGTTTTCTGGTCAACTTCTCAGCCCCTAATTTCTCAGCATAATTGTCATGTAAAAATTGTGAGCAGGGAGGATTATATTTGCTCTGGGAGCTCCACTAGGTTTAAATGCAACCTGCCAGACCGGTTTTATTGAATGTTTGACTATTTTCTCCTCATCCCAGCAGTGACTGACCTTTTATCTCTCTGACTATCCAACATCAGCCTCAGTAGCTCTTCCCTCATAGAAAAACACCCTCCATCCCTAACCCATGTAGGAAGCATCCATCCTTCCAGTGTTCAGTTCTTTCTGTTTCCTTTGTATTCATAGCTCTTCAAAGGTTTTAAAGAAGAGTATGTGTGTTGAAACCATATATATACACATACAGACTCATATATATATGGTTCATCATATATATATATATATATATGGTTCATATATATATATGGTTCACACACACACACACACACACACACACACACATATATATATATATATATATATATATATATATATATATGCTTCATCTGGCAAATTCTTGCTATTATAACTAATCTTCCATGTCTTGCTACTTTCTAATAAATAGTAATAGATACATATATTGGGTTTATCTGGCAAATAATATATATCTATATAATAACAACATATAACTATTTTATCTGGCAAATAATATATATTATACAATAGTAAATAACATATATTATATTAATATATAATAACAAATAATGACAGAGGACTGGAAAATTCTCTACACATCTCTAGTGAGCTGAAAGCAGAAACAGCACCACCTTGGCAAGGTTATGCTTGGGCTGGCATCTGCCAGGACCCAGCGGCTCTCTGAAACCAACTTCAGCAAAGAAGGAGCAGAATCTTGTCTAGCCAGTGATTGTAGAGAACCAACAACAAAAACAATCACATTCTTCTCTCCATGCTCAAATACCTTGAGATGTGACACACCAGGCTGCCCATCCAAAGTGCTCAGCAAACTCGTGCAGCTGCACCTGAACTCAGACTGAGAAACCACAGGCCCTCCCTGCAGGGAACCTAGTGGCTACAACCTGCCTCATCAAGACCACTGTGAATTGCCAGACCACCCATCCAAGCTGCACAGTGAACTCCTGTAGTTACAACTTAACTCATCCCTTCCTGCACGAACCTGAGTGGCACTGGCCAAGATAGTGAGTTTACAAACCATCTCAGTGGGATCCTGTACAGATACACGGACTTGCAGTGGCAATGAACAACAAACCTTCAGGGTTGTTGAGTTTGCAAACCATCTCTGTGGAGGTAGAATTGGGGTTATAGTTGAACACAACAGAAACATGAATTAGCAGACAGTCCCTAGGGATTATTGGGTAGAACATAAAGTCAGCAGTTTCCCCACACCAGAGAAGGTCTCCTGCCATCACCTCAGGACCTCTAGCAGTAGTGTCTATGGGGTGAAATAACTAAGGCAACAATGTCATATACTTAGAAGACTATAAACTCTCACCCAATGATGTTTGGGCGCCATAAGTACCAAGACCAGTGGCCAGCAAGGAGGTCTCATGTGATCACAGCTGCCCAGAGCAGCAGCAGTGTCCCTGGGGTTAATAACTCAGCCACCCAAGCCCCAGTCTCTGAATGGTGCAATCTCTCTCTGCCAGAATTTGGGTCCTGAAAGCAGGGAGGCTAGGGGCAAGTAGGGTTCAATGTGATTATAGCTGGCAGAGAAGCAGCAGTGTCTCTGGGGCAATTTGATTCAGACAGCCATGCTGCACAGTCTGGGAATGCGACACTCTCTCAGCCAGCAGACTTTTGGCCTGGTGAGCATGCAAGACTTTGACAAAGTTCCATATGACCACAAGAAGCAGATCAGTGGTGATGTCTTTGGACCATCGAAGCTCAACCAGCTGGGCCACAAACTAGGAATGTCATAATCTCTGGCCATACTGAGCTTGTGTTCAGTGACCCCAGGGGATGTAGGTCAGCACTCTACAAAGTTTCAAGTGTTCACAACCAGCAGAGCAGTGATGGTGTCTGTGGGGCATTAAATCTCAGTCAGCCAGCTGCATGCTCCGAATAAAACATTATAGTCTCTGGCCCTGCTGAGTTTGGGCCCGGAGAACTCAAAGGCCAGTAGCCAATCAGAGACCCCTGCTTGCCTACACTGAATAAGAGCTATATTCTGTTTAAAAGGTTCTG
>PVLC010015738.1:14280-36923 GCA_004027655.1 Graphiurus murinus
AAAAAAAAAAAAAAAAAAAAAAAAAAAAAAAAAACAATAAACTCCCACAATCCAACAACAATGGATATCACCAAAACTAAGCTGCAGAAAATGCCAAAAGGAGAATTCAGAATTTTTATTTTTAATATGATCAAAAGCCTTAGAAATGAAATTACAAAAAAGCATATAGGCTATCACAAAAGCATATCAATAGAGAAATTAAGGCTCAAATAAGAACCAATAAGAGACTCTGAGTAAATTGAAGGAGAGAATAAATGAATTAAAGGTCTCAGTAGAAACCACCTCTGGAAGACTAGGCCACATGAAAAATATAGTCTCACTCTTGGAAGACAGCTCATTCAATACTGACCACACAGTCAATAAAATAGAGAAGACAATACAACAATATAAGCAGAATATTCAAGAAATATGAGATAACACGAAACAACCTAACTTAGGAATAATAGGCATTGAAGAAGGTCTAGCAGCAAAAACCAAAGGCATTAAATGCCTTTTCAGAGAAATAATATCATAGAATTTCCCAAACATAGAAAAGGACTTGGCCATCCATGTCCTGGAGACATTCAGAACTCAAATAAACCAGGCATGGTGGCACACACTTGTAATCCCAGTACCTGGGAGGGGTCTGGGGGGTAGCTCAGCGGTATAACAGCCCTAAGTTAAAAAAAAAAAAAAAAACCTACAATAAGACAAGGTCAAAGAAGAACTTCTCCCTGCCACATGATAATCAAAACAACTAACATAGAGGTCAAGGAAAGAATCTTAAATGTATCAAGAGTCAAAGAATGGGTGACATTCAGGGGCAAAACAGTAAGAGCCACTCCAGACTTCTCAATCCAAATCATGAAAGCCAGGAAGGACAGGTATAAAGGACTTCAAACCCTGAAAGAAAAAAACTTCCAACTAAGACTGCTATATTCGGCAAAGATATTCAATGGAGAAATAAAAACCTTCCAAGATAAGCAGAAAGTAAAAGAATTTGTGACTATCAAGCTGGCACTAGAGAAAATACTTACAGAAATAAATATCAGAAACAGAGAAGGGGTGAATTCCACCAGATGAGGGATGAAGTGAAGGAGAAATAACACTAGATCAAACAGAAAATATAACTCAAAATGACAGGAAATAAAAATCATCTCTCAATTATAACATTGATTGTCAAAGGTCTAAACTCTCCAATTAAAAGGCATAGACTGGCAATGTGAACTAAACAACAAAATTCAACTATATGCTGCTTGTGAGAAACTCATGTAACAGGCAAAGATATTAATAAGCTAAATGTGAAAGGATGGAAAAAGATATTCTATGCAAATGAAGACTGAAAAAAAGCAGAGGTAGCAATGTTCATATCCAACAAAGCTGACTTTAAGCCAAAACTTATCAGAAGAGATAAAGAAGGTCACTTTTTACTAATAAAAGGAAATTCCAACAAGAAGATAAATAACAGTTATGCCCCAAATGAGGGTACACCCACTTTTATAAAACAAACTCTTCAAGACATTAGGTCTTACATAATCCCCAAAGCAATAATAACACCTCTCACACCACTAAATCAATCTTCCAGGCGAAAGATGAGTAAAGACTTTTTAAACCTAAAGAATACTATAAACCTAATGGACCTAGTAGACATATACATAATATTCCAAACAACAATAGCTGAATACACATCTTCTCAGCTGCTCATGGAACCTTCTCCAAAATTGACCATATTCTTAGCCACAAAGCAAGTACCAGCAAATTAAAAAAAAAGTAATATAATTCCTTGCATCTTTTCAGATCATAATGGAATGAAAGTAGAAAAAGAAAACAACAGGAAGACCAAAAGAAATTACACAAGTACAGTGAGAGTGAATGATACACTTTTGAATTATTGAATTAGATCATAGAAGAAATAAAGGGAGAAAAAATTCTAAAATTAAATGAAAATAAAGATAAAACATTTCAAAATCCATGGGACACTTTGAGGGCAGTTTTAAGAGGAAAATTTATAGAACTGAGTGCCCACATTAGAAACCAGAAAGTTGCCAGGCATGGTGGCACACGCTTGTAATCCCAGTACTTGGGAGACTAAAACTGGAGGATCTAGGTTTGTGACCAGCCTCAGCTATTTAGTGAGGCCCTCTGCAACTTAGTAAAACCCTGTTTCAAAATAAAGAATAAAAAATAGGAGTGGGGTGTAGCTCTGAGGTAGAATGCCCCTGGGTTCAATCCCCAGTACCACAAAAAAAAAAAAAAAAAGGAAACCAGAAAGTCACCAAAAAACCAACCTGATGACACACCTCAAGGCCCTAAAAAAATAGAAACAGACTAATCCCGAAGCTAGTAGAAGACAGAAGGTAGTTAATCAGAGCAGAAATCAATGAAATAGCACCAAAAAATAAATCAACAAAACAAAGAACTGGTTATTTGAATAGATTAGCAAGATGGATAAACCCTTAGCCAACCTAACCAAAAGAAAGAAAATCAACCCAAATTATTAAAATCAGAAATAAAAAAGGAGACATCACTACAGCTAGTGGGGAAATCCAGAGGGTCATCAGAAACAATTTTGAAAATTTATACTCCAATAAACTGTAAAACATAGAAGAAATCTACAGATTTCTAGACACATAGAACCTACCTAAATTGAACCAAGGAAGGAAGGAAGGGAGGGAGGGAGGGTGGAAGGAAGGAAGGAATGAAGGAAGCAAGCAAGGAAGGTTGGTTAAGAATTCAAATACCTTCATAGTAGAAAACAAATAGCCAAATTTAACAATGAGCAATAGATATTTCTCAATGAAGACACAAAAATGGACAACAGGTATAAAAAAAAAGCTTAATATCACTTATCATCAGGGAAATACAAATCAAATCCACACTGAGATATTATCTCACTCAAATTACAAGAGCAATGATCAATAAGACAAAAGATAACAAGTATTTTCAAAAGAGTGGGGAAAAAGGGACTCATACATACTGTTAAAGGGAATAAAAAGCTGGACATGGTGGGAAGCTGAGACAGGAGAATTGCAGGTTTGAAGCCAGTCTCAGGAACTTAATGAGACTCTCAGTCTCTTATCAAGACCCTGTTTAAAAATAAGAAAATAAGCCGGGCGTGGTGGCACACGCTTATAATCCCAGCATTCGGGAGGCTGAGACAGGAGGATCCGGGTTCAAGGCCAGCCTCCACAACTTAGTGAGACCTGATTTCAAAATAAGGAATAAAAAATAGGGCTGGGGGTATAGCTCGGAGGTAGAGTGCCCCTGAGTTCAATCCCCAGTACAGCAAAAAAATAAAAAAAAGAAAAGAAAATAGGGCTGGAGGTGTAGCTCAGAGGTAGAACGCCCCTGGTTTCAACCCCCAGTAACACACACACACACACACACACACACACACACACACACACACACAAAATGGGATATTATTCAGCCATGAAAGGAATGAAATCCTATCATTTTCAACAACATGAAGGGAACTAACATTATTAGCTTAAGAGAAATAAGTCAGACACAGAAAGACAAATACCACATGATCTCATTTGTTGAATCTATGATCTCATAGACGTTAAGAGTAGAATGAGGGATACCAGAGGCTAGAGAGAGTGGTAGTCCATGAAAGGAATGAAATCCTATCATTTTCAACAACATGAAGGGAACTAACATTATTAGCTTAAGAGAAATAAGTCAGACACAGAAAGACAAATACCACATGATCTCATTTGTTGAATCTATGATCTCATAGACGTTAAGAGTAGAATGAGGGATACCAGAGGCTAGAGAGAGTGGTAGTTGGGAAAGATGCTGATAGGCTGATCAGTGGGTACTCAGTTACAGTTAGAAAGTACTAAAGCATTCTAGTGTGCTGATACACAGTAGGGTATTGATAGTTAACCTACAGGTAAAGTGACTGTAGATAACAATAAAGTACAGAGTAAAAAGCTACAGAAAGAATTTTGGAAGTTTTTGCCATAAAGAAATGATCAATGTTTGAAGATAGAGAAGTCTAAGCTGATTTAAACTTTCAATGTGTATACATGTGTCAAAACATTACATAGCACCCCCATTGGTCTATATGATTTTTATATTTTTATGTATCAGCTAACAATAAATTTAAAAAACATTAGCCCTATAATAATATAATTACTTACTATTATTAATATATTACCATTTCTATGTATAGTAATATCAAAGACTAAAAGAAAGCTTATCTCTGTAGTAATACATGCTAACATATTTCACTTCTTTTTGTGAGTTACTACCTCTGAGATATACCTCCAGCCCTTTTTATTTTTGTCTCACTAAGTTACTGCTCACTGGCCTCCAACCTGTGATCCTCCTGTCTCACCACCATGCCAGCCATATTTCATTTTTTATATAATTTTTATATAATTAAACTAAATTAAATATTGATGTTTACAATTAACTATTTAACTTAAGGTTGTGATTTCCTATATTTTCATAATAGCTATGCTGACAAATTTTTTCAAAATATGCTAAAATATTGCTGACAATCATGGCATGGATTTTTGCCTCTTTTACCTTCTTTAAAACAGATTATTAGTATTGGATTCTATATTGAAGAATCTGCACCACACTTCCATCTTTTTTAGTATTTTATTTTATATTTAGTTGGCAAATAATAATTATGTATTTGTTGGATAAAATGTGAGGTTATGGTATATGTACACATTGTACAATGATTAAATCATTAGCATATTAATCACCTCATATTATTTACCATTTCTTTGTGGTGAGAACATTTAAAATCTATTCTTCTAGCAATTTTTCTTTTGTTGTTTATATGTTTGTTTTTTTCCTTCCCTGTGCCCTCAGTAGTTTATCAGGGAGACCAGCTTGTGAAGATTTCTCCAGGGGGTGGAAATAAGGGGTATATTGTCTGTAAAGAATTTCAAAACAGTAGTAAAACCAGTCAGAATTAGTCTGCTTTGTATTATCACCATGCTTCAGCAATTCTAAACAATGTGAGTGATAAAATTTTCTCCTACTTAAAATATTTTGTATGTGCCTAAAAGTCAAGTTGTGGGGAAAAAAATACATATGTACTATGATTCCATTTTTGGAATTAAAATTTTGAAACTATTATATATTTTTCATTCCATATATTTCTCTATTATTTGTAATTCTTACATGAATATATGGATAAATACCTTTGCAATTATGAAATATATATTTCTATTTTAAAGGCAGTCCTAAAGCTAATATCAAAAACAAAATAGTAGCAAAGTCATTCCTAGTGGCAACTTGACTGAATTTAAACCCTACCATTGTGTGATCTTGGGAAGATAATCAAACTCCATTTGTCTCTTTTTCCTCAACTGTGAAATAGAGGTAGTTATGATATCCATTTAATGGGATCCTTTTGAGTATCATCTAAGTCAATATGTGTAAAATCCTTAAATCAGCCAGGTGTGGTAGTGCACGTCATATAATCCCAGGACTTGGGAGGCTGAGACAGGACAATTGTTTGTAGGATGGAGGCCAACCACAACAATTTAGCAAGACTCCCAACAACTCAGTGAGACCCTGTTTCAAAATAAAAAATAAAAAGGGCTGGGGGTGTAACTTGGAGATAGAATACCCCTGGGTCTAATCTCAGTAAGAAAGAAAGAAAGAAAAATTTCTTAGACTAGTGTCCAGCACAAAGTGCTCAGCACATATATACAATTAGTGTTAGCTCTTCTTATTAAAGTCAAAAGACATCGATATTTGTTATTCTCAAATTGGGAATGGATGGGAAATAAGATGAAATAACTGAGACATTATTTTCACATTAAAGAAGACTGAAGTCAAAAGAATAGTTGACAGTTGAATCTTCAGATTAATAAGAAGTGAAAAGTAAGGACACCAAAAATTATTAGTGCCTTAAATAAATGCACAAGAAAAAAAGTGTGACAGGAATATAGATTAATTTGTGGGAGCAGGATTGAAGGAAATGTTTTTAGAATAAAAATGTTCAGTATGTTTGTAGCAATGGAAAAGAACTCTGTGGATAGAAGCCTGCAGGGTTTGGGGAGGCACACGTGATGAATGGAAAATAGTCCCAGAGGGGACAGAAGGAGATGAAATCAGTAGCACAGCAAGAGGCAATAGGAAATTTTTATTTCCAAATAGGAATTGAGGCATGGATCCAACACTCACAAAAGGTAAAGCTAACAAAGTGTTTTAACTCTAGAGTTTGAAATCTTTTTTTTTTTTTTTTATGCTGAGAATTCTTACATAGTCGATATGGAGGAAGAGAGCTAGTGCCATGGAGGCTTAGGAAATGGCTATGGCTGTCACACTAGATGACAAATTAGGGTATTAGAAGGACAGAGGAAAGTGCAGAGGCTCAGAACTACCGATAGAAGTTTCAAAGAATTGTGGGGATATAAGGAAAGTTAAACCACGTATGGAAGCTTAGGGAAAGGTATGCCAAATCAATCATTTACAAGAAACTCTGAAGTTCCAGTGAGCTATCCAACCCCTTCTCCAGCACAGGATACAATGGAATTGGTGAAATGAATTATTTCTATAAATCTGCAAGGTATGTACACATCATTTTTTCAGTGCTATCATTTCTTTTAGCATTTAGAGCATTTTTAAATACCATAAATTTAACATTTATTTAAACATAAATTTAACATGTATTTAATCATAACATACTGCATTTGCTACTATGTTTTTAAAATGCACTTAAGACATTTAATATATTTGTGGACTCCTAAATTTTAGAGTCTAATTTGTTTTTATAATTAGAAAATAGACATGAAGAAGACCCTACACACATAATTTCAGCAACCTTATTATAGCTAGCACGACTCATGTCTGCTATGTTCTAAGTCCTTTAATGAAAGATGATGTATAAGGAAAGGTCAGGCCAAGGTGAAAAATGAATGTGGGGAATGGATTCTGACAGGTCTTTCCCAGCCAACAGCCATTCTAACAGGACCTCTTTTTCAGTAAGTGTTTTTCAGTAAGTGAAACAACAGATGAAGAGAGTAGACAGACAAATAGATAAAGTGAAAAGTGGCAATGTATGATTCTGTGACAAAGAAATGTACTTTTGTGTATATGTACCTGGATCCTCGAAGCTAGTAAGACTTGATCTTACTTCGGGTAAACTCAATGTACTAATGTTTAATATGTGTGAAATACAAATCCAAAAGTTTTTATTCACTAGTTTTTTTCAACTGGCAAGAAACCTCAGGGTACTCAGTGTAAGACTCTACCTACACATAATGCCTTAAAAAAATGTATCAAATTCTGCCCAAATTTCAAAAGCAGAAACTCAGCTATGTAAAATATGAGTCAGCATTAATATATCTGCAGTTTTAAAATCTAATGTAGGCAAAAACGATGATACTTTTACAATCCTACTCACTTTTTTGATGGAAGAGTGATTTTTCTAAGCTATTTCTAAAGTGAAATCAGAATTAACAGAGAGGAAGTTTCTGCTCAACAAGTGGGTCACTTTGTCATATATGCAATTCAGAAAATGCTTTATACTATACATTTGAATATCTATGTCTTTTTTCTGCTCTTAGATCTCTACAACATTTGGAGTGGAAACTTTGCCAGGCTTTATCCTTTTTTTTTTTTTTTTTTTTTTTGCGGTGCTGGGGATTGAACTCAGGGGCATTCTACCCCCGAGCTATACCCCCAGCCCTAGTTTTTACTCTTTATTTTGAAACCGAGTCTCACTAAGTTGCGGAGTGCCTCACTAGGTAGCTGAGGCTGTCCGCGAACCCGGATCCTCCGGTCTCAGCCTCCCGAATGCTGGGATTACAAGCGTGCGCCACCACGCCCGGCGCTTTATCCCTTTTTGATATCTAATTAAACCTGATTTAGTGGAGAATTTATCAGTGTGCCTTTTCCTTCATATTTCATTTATGGGTATGGACAGCCACCCATTTTTGCCACGCATTGTTTGTTGAAAGATCAAATACATCAGCATAATTTAAATAAATTCGAGCCCTATAAATTCCCACTGGATATAAGAATAAAAATAGAAACAAGAACAAGGGCATATTCAATGACATTCAAATGCAACTAATTTAAAACACAAAGGAAATACATTTCTATGGAGTGCCTAATAAATCTATAGCACTCATTTCCATGGGATTTTAGTGAGCCAAATACTTCAGCAACTTTCAAGAAAGAAATACACATTCACAGCCTAGGAACAAAATATTTGTGGCTATAAGACTACATGAACTATCAATTTAAATCCTTTGGTGTTGAATCAAAAGAGACTCTAGACAACTTTGAAGATTAGTAAAAATTCCTTGGCAATTAATAAATGTGATAAAGTAAAAATATCTTTGAATTTTGCCTCTTCGCTTACTCAGTTTTTTTTATCTCACTGCCAGGCTTCTAGCACTGAGGTTACAGATATGGCCAAAGTCTTTTCTTGGCTATCTTTGAATTGATCACATCAGCAGATCACCAGCATAATCGAATTAATTTCTCCAAAAGACTGGATGTTATACAAAATCAGTAATTTTTGTAGTAACAGATAATATTTGCATGCGAGTATAAATGGAAGAGAAGAAAAAGAGAATATAAGAAATGAGAGTGGATGAGAGCTGGAGAGGAGAAAGGAAGAAACAGAACAGGGCTGAAGGTGATTGAGTAGAGTAATTCTTGATGAAATCAGAGACCAAAAAAAATTATCTTTTTTCCAATTAAATGCAAAAGACTTTATTTTCTTTCATTATTAAGATTTTCGGGGGAGGGGTACTGGTACCTGAGGCATTCTACTTCTGAGCTACACCTCCAGTCCTTTTTTTTTTTTTTTTTGAAACAGTCTTGCTAAATTGCTGAGACTGGCCTTGAACCTGTAATCTCCTGTCTCAAACTCCCAAGTACTGGGATTACAGATGTACACCACCACACCCAGCTATGAGTGTTCCTTTTTATTCCTCCTCCTGTGTCATTACCAAAACATAGAAGCTCATGTGAGTGCCCTTTTATCCACATAACTTCTTATAAGTGCCTCTGAAATTCAAGAAATCTGGCTTCTCCTTCCTGAGAGCCTGATACTCTGAAGGCCATCAGTGAACTCTCTATAATTCCAGATCCACAATCCTTTCATTCATTCAAAAGTTTAGTGAGCAAACTACTATAACACAGGAACTTTAATGGGTTCTAGAGATGTAATGTAAGCAAATAGACACAAATCCTTGTTTTCATATGGCTTAAACTCCACTGAAGGAGAGAAGGTAGATAATAAACAAAATGGTAATGCAGAGAAATGGTTATAAATGCAATGAAAAAAAAGCAGAAAATGTGAATAGAATGTATGTATAAGACTGAGACAAGAGTGCAGTTTTAAGTACAATGGTCAGGAAAATTCTCACTGAAAAGTGTCAATTAAACACTGCACAAAACAAGAGAGTGAGTCCTTGGAATATCTTGAGATGAGTGTTCAAAGCAGAGGGAAGAATGAGAAAGCAAATTCCATAGACAGAACCTGCCTGCCATGTTGGAGGAGCCAGGCCAGTGAAGCCTGAGCTGGAAGATCAGTAGGAGAAGGATTTAGAGAGGTAATGGGGGCAAGGAGAGATGATGCAGAATGTATAGGTCCTTAGGGACCCAGATAACAATTCTGGATTTAATTTTGAGAGAGTCCTTGGAGTATACTGACAGAGTTGTATCATAATCCTGTTTGTGTCTCAACAAGATCATTCTTGCTTTGTATGCAAATGAACCTGAAGAGCTGAGTAGGTAGATGTATAGTAGAAGATGTAGACATGAAAGTTTTTGGAATAGATGTGAATATTAAAACTATGAAGTTTGATGGGAACTTTCAAAGAAAGCATGTGAGAAAAACAACAACATAGAGGTAGTAATAGAAGCCTGTTGGGCATGGAAAGAGATGAACTCATGTAATCCAAGAAACAACTTGTCATAAAAGTATGAAAAGAAACAAACAAACACAAAAGATAAAGACTATTGAGCTTTAAGAAGGACCCAGTTGAGCAGTTGAGCTTGAATACCATAAATTTGGATTTATATATGTGTGTGTGTGTGTGTGTGTGTGTGTGTGTGTGTGTGTGTGTGTGTGGTGTATTCATTCATCAGTACATATATTCCAGTAACAGCATCAAAGATTTGATTCAGGAATGTTGCAGGGACAATAAACTTTGAGAATATCATATAATTGAAGATGAAGGTCCTAAAGTGCTGGCTGCAGCAGATCAGTTGCCACAGCGGCCTCCATGGCTATCTGTGAGTTTTCTTCACGGAAAATGATGTGAGAGTTGGTACATTAGTGAAGGAGACAAATATGGCAGCAAATACTATGACAAGAAGCTTTTTGGCCATCACTGATGGGTCATCTCTATGACTTAAATAAACGGCAAAAACACATTCTGGGATGTGGACAGAAGCATGGTGCCTCCCAAATGGCATGTCTGGCTTCACTGCATGACCAATGACCCCCCCCCCCCGCCCGCCAATAACAAAACCACCTATTGCTCCTAAATTCATTTGGACAAACCATAAATTCAACATGAGTGGCACTCCGGAACAGTGTGTATCGAGTAAAGACAATGAAAAACAGTTTCAACCTGTGAAATATGGGGGTTTGATGCCATTGGACTTTTACCTCTCACCATTAATGATTAAAATTGTTTGATCAAGAAAATAAAAGAATGTCAGATAATTGAGATATCGATGAGAAAGCATAGACAATATATTCAGTCACATGGTTCTGTACAGATAAAAGAAAACAAATTTAAAAAAAAGTAAAAGGATAGATGATGAGGAAATGTCAAAGAGTATGAAGAACAGATTTAGTAAAAATGAGGTAGAAATTGACAATAAACAAAGGTTGCTACAGAGTGGGATTTTGATATTTAAAATTTTTAATGTGAAACATGATCAAATCAAAATTTGATTTCTTTGTTTAGTATATCTTAGGCTATAGAGGATTTCATTTCATGATACCAATTTGATCGTTCCCATTTATTTTGTTGTTGTCATAAAATCCCAAGTTAAAGGACTCTCTCACAGGTGTTTTGAGTTAGCGACCTCTATTCTAGCATACACCATCTGACACTGGAGACAAAATTGAGGGGCCTATTGTAGGAAAACTATCCCAGTTTATAGAGTCCTAAGCACATTTCAGACTGGATGTGACCATTTTACTGCAACTTACATAGCTCTAGGAAGTTAGGGCTGTGATTAGCTCACCAAATGTCATCTAAGTGTTTCTTCTGCCAAACAAACTGAGTTAAAAGCATTCACACTCATTAGTAAAACCAAAGACAATCAGAAGTACAGAAGCAATATGTATTGTTTCAAAAAAATGCATTGTTACTATCAAATAAAATCATAAAGATAGATAAATAAATAATAAACCTTAGTTTTCATTTTAAACTTAAGCACAATCTCTCTCTTGGAAGAGGCTAACACAATTGGTGAGTTCTGCTTATGCTTTTCCAACTTTTCTGTGTCTTTTTTTTTCCTAAATCAGTAGAGTAAGGTCTACTAGGTGTAATTTCATTCTCAGAGTGAATGCAGAAGCAAATTGCCTTGCATCTCTTTGGGTGAAGTGTGCTACTTTGAGTTTGCTTCCAGCCCCTTTAAATTCCAGCCACAGGTATAATCAAAAGTTTTCAACTTCACTCTACTTGTGCTAGTATTTAAGTCTTTCCTTCTGTCAAAGGATGTTTGTTACTTAAAACCCTACATAAAATTATGACATAATGACCCAAAGGACTTCTTTTGGCCATTAGTCTTCACATGTCTCTCTGTAATATAAACCTCCAATGGAAGAGTTTGGATCTCCCTATAGTTATAGTGAAATCAAGACTTGTATGGTCCTGAAAGAAAGAACTCCCTACAGTCAATCGAGCAGCATAAATTCCTCTTTTTTTCACTTTAAAACAAATATCCATTTGGGGTAGCAAATACAGAATGCATCAAGAGAAAAAAGATTCTCATAGAAGCTTAGTTAGATGTTAAGAGAAATAAACTAAGAGAAAGAATTAATAAAAGAGAAGATAATATCATGTATACTTTGGTCAATTATATCTATCAGTATGTCAAGATAGGGTGTAAAAGAAAAGTTATGCAAAAAGGGAAAAAAGGCAGAGAGAACACAGTCTTAGAGAAACTTGAGGAGAATGTGAAGAAATGAAAGAAGAAAATGAGTAGTTGATCTAAAAAAGAGAATTTATTTAATAAGGCTATTTAAAACATTAAATAGCAAGTATTTAGTAAAAAGATACAAAATATTTTCTCATTAAAGTCCCATGTAGTTGTCATTGCATTGCTTTTATTTAAAGTACTGCTATTTTAGTAAAAATGTCTATATCTCCCTCCTTATATTATTGGAGAGATTATTTCATATAAATAAGTTCATATAAAAACAGAGCAATTATAAATGTCTCCTATGCAGAGAACTCATTATGTGTGTACATTAATCAATCAGAATACTCAATTCTACTCCAGTAAATACATTTATAATGCCAAAGTTTTATATCTTCTGAATGTCTATTTGATCAGTGTTTTAGGATTACTTACTTATTTCAAGAATAATTGGGATAGTCCCCCAAAAAACCAATGGTTGCTTCTGTATTATAGCTGTATGCTCAGATTTATGCAAATATAAAAATTTCTGCAGCATGCTTTAAAAATAAAAAAATAAAGTATCTGATTGTGATTGCTGTTTTGTAGATTTAGACATTTTAATGCATTCTCTCTTGAAAAAATAACAACAACCAGGGACAATAATCACAGGCAAAACTTTGCAACACCAATTGCCTTGAAAAGGAAACAAATATTTCCCCCACACATGAGAAAAATACTGTCCATTTCTGTCAGCCTTTTCAACCTCTTTTGTGTTCCAAGAAATTGCGAGTAATGAAAACAGGGCAGAGCCAATCAAATGGGTGTGTATACTAGTGCACTGTGAGAGTTGAAAGCTCTGCATTTAAAATAAGGTTTATGCATAATTCATAGGCCATGCATGTTTATGTAAATTACCAAAGGCGGAAGTGTATACGAAACCAGAATTTGAGGTAAAATGACGATGTTATAATATACTGCTGGACTTGCATCTCGCCAATTCAACATACCCCTGTTATATCAGTCTTGAAAATTACATCATATGCCAGTCCACAAGAGGAAACCTAATAAAACTTTGAGTCTTACACACACATTGTATATTTTTCAACATTTCTTGCAAATTCAATATATTATTAAATACTGAAACTTAACCATATATAATTCAGACAGCCTACGAATAAAGATGTACACATAGTTTCCTATAAATGAGTGTTATATAAGTAGAGGGACATAGAACCAATGTCTAAAATTTTAGTTAAAAAAACAAGACAGAAAGGTTTTTAATATATCGAGATTTACACTAAAAAACAAACAAAAAAAAAATGAGGAAGTGATCCCTTCCTATTTCAGAAACAGAGCCAGTAGATCTTGGACCTAATGTGGTATTTGGAAGACAATCTCCCACCTATCATGGAGAGCTGAAAGAGGTCTCTGGTTGGCAACATTCAGCTGCAGTGCATCTTCTGGGTTAGTGTTCTTTTGAATCAGTCATTGTGGACTGCCAGCAGAGGAGACGAGCTCATTTACATGAGCTCTCCACCTCCTGGTCAGCCCTGAAAATCTTGCCAGCTTAGCACTGAATTGGCAAAGGAGCGTTTAAAAAAAAAAAAATTAATAAATAAGAGCTTCCAAAGAAAACATTGTCACCGAATTAAGTCCAATGCACCTGAAATACATTGCTCTGTTATCTTTTAAATTGTTACAAATACAGCAGGCATTTTAAAGTCATTTCTGTTTATTCCCTTCCTAATGTACTGTGTGAACCATTTTTCACATATGTTAACGTACTATATGCAAATGGCATTTAATGTGTTTTATTCACAGAATGCATTTACAAATCATTTTGTGTATGAGGGAAAGCAGTTGCTTCACTTTTGCATGTGAAACTGGAAAAAAGGACGAATATAGATCACTACATTTCTAAAATGAGAGAAAATGTAAGTGGAATGAAGAAAGCTCACAGCTGCTATAATAGAAATTGTCTATGTTCCTAATTCACCTATTAGTACCTTTTTCTTACTTCACAGACTTTCAAAATCTAGTTGCTGAATTTTCCCTCTCTAAGAATTTTCAGCTCTTGTCATTTGAAACAATTATTCCTTCCATTATTCATGCTTAAGTCCACATGCACTGTTCCTCTTAGAAAATCAAAAGAAAAGCTCAGAAACAGCAAACACTTTTAGGTGAAGCAAAAAATTAACTTAAACATTTGTGCTGCATGTACTGCTACAGTAACTGAGAGTGATTTTCACCCACCTAATCATCATGTATATTTTATTCTTGGCATTTAAAGACTTTCAAATCATTCGCAATGGAATTTATTTTAAATAGTTCTCCTACAATAAATAATATGAAATCACTAGGCATTAAAAATGTATAGAGTAGATAAAATACAGAAGGTATATTAAATTCCATCTTACATAACATATATAACCCAAAATGAACATCTCTAATTGTTATAAAATAATGTACAGAATGTGTACAACATAATGCTTTTGTTCTACTAATTCACAGAAATCAGGTCCCTAAATGGTTATTATTTTTATTCCATATATAGAATGACCAAGGAGAATGCTAGCAATTACTCTGTGAGTGGTGTTCTACCTTGGCATGAAGCTATAACTCATTTGCATATAGCATTGTTGAAAATGAAGCCTGTGACACACAGATCATCATCAACCCTGGGAATGCACACTGCCAACTGTACCTCCTCATACAAATAGATACTGCCACTTATGGATCAAAGGGAGGGTTGTGACTACGGTCCTGCACTATTAAAATGCATCATGCTATGGGGATTTTAAATATGGTTTATAAGTGAAGCCTTTATCATTAGAAGGATATTTTTCTTTTGTCATGTAAACAAAAATATTTTTCTTATAAATTTATTTCATGGAAATATTTATCATTTACCTACATTGTCATACTCTCCCTTAAAGAGAAAGGTTTATATTACAAATATGAAAATTTATAATTATTTGATATGTTAGTAAACAATACTTAGTATTTGTTTATAATAGAAAGATAGTAAAGTTTTCTTTAAATTTTAAAATTTGAGAGAGAAAGAACAAAATGTAGACATGATCCACTAATCTTTGAGCAGTGTCTTAGTAGTTTCCATGCTGGCATGAATCTACAAACATAAACTCAAGTGAGGCAACTTTTACCCCATTTACCAGAAAGAAAAAGGCAAGAGAATTTTATTTTCAATTACCTGAATAATTATCTTTATGTTAAGTATATGTCACTAATTGACTTATCTTCTATTATTCATCTTTATATTTTAAAAAACTAAACATTTGTCCTGTACATTTTAGCAGACTTGATATTTTGAACTTAAAATAATAAGTGATTATTGTTATGATTTCTTGGTCTTAAGTTAAGGCTTTTTTATTACAAAAGAGTGAATTGGTTAGAGAAATTGAAGAGAAGCTCTCAGCAATAAGATAATTTCCTAACAAAATTTTTGAAAGTGAGTACATGAATACATTAGAGACTTTGTTATCTGCCCTGTGAGACTGTCTATAGAGAATTGTTTCCATACATTATGTGTCAAGACTTGCCTATTGAGGCACACACGATAGGTATGCACTGGAGTATAAATTGCAAGTACACTTGCAAGATATTTCTATGTCCTCATTTCTACCTCTCCTGTCCTCTAATTGTCTGAGGCTTCCTTGTGCATCTTATTTCCTATTTAGTGATGAAACTGAGTGATTGGTAATGGATGATAAGAGGAAAATCAGTCAAATGTGGACAAGGCTGGACTGATAAGACTGAAATGAAGTATGCTTTTGGTTGGGTAATAATTCCCAGCTGTGTTCCAGTTTAAGAAAATGTCCAACATGACACTCCTAGCTTAACTCAGTCACACATTTCATACAGGTAGTATTTTTCAGATGACACTGAGTTAGAAGGGGTTGCTAACACCTCCGAATCAAAGATCAGAATTCAAAGTGACCTCGATAAATTGAAGAAGCAGCAGGAACCAGAGGAAAATACTGGCTAGACACAGATTCTACAGGGGAAATATTTCTAAGCTAGAATTCATCATTCATTGATTGATTTATTTATCAAATATTTATTGAATGCCTACTATGTGCCAGCTCCAAACTGAATATCATTTAATACAAACATATGTTGAGTTTGGAAGTCTCTCCCTCCTTCATGGCACAAGTGATCTCTTTTAGAAAATCAATTTCTTTCAAAATTGAATGTTCCTACATTGTGCAAAACTGATAGACTTAAAAAGAAAAAGTATAAACAGTTCAAGAAATGCAGCATCACACTGATATGTAGATACACAGATAACCACCCTCATTATTATTAAAGGCAAAATAAGTCATGTTTAATGTTTAATTTCGGGTTACTATAGGGTAATAAAAAAGTAATTAGACAGATGTTTTACATCATAGTTTAATCTTTACTTGCCAAATTTCAGGAATATTCATTGACCTTTAAAAATCCCTAGTCCTGTGTTTCTACTCTAGATGACTAGAAAAAGAATAATCATGTATACTGGTTTGAATGGAAAAGTTTATCCCTGCAGTCTCAACCTAACTACTAATCTGCCTTTCACTCCCAGAAGTGATAATTTATACTAAATGAGGTGACTCCATGCTTTGAGGTATCTCTACCACTGTACTCAAGCTCAGCAGCCTTTCCATGGGGTCAAATAAGATGCCATTCTCACTCTCAGATTGGTCACAGAACACAGAGGAGACATAAATATCAACAAAGGGTTTCAGGGAAAATCAGAGACCTAAAG
This sequence comes from Graphiurus murinus, assembly GCA_004027655.1. Taxonomy (NCBI): domain Eukaryota; kingdom Metazoa; phylum Chordata; class Mammalia; order Rodentia; family Gliridae; genus Graphiurus; species Graphiurus murinus. The sequence continues at coordinate 31,103 of PVLC010015738.1, forward strand.
ACAAAACAAACTTCACACAGAGGTATAAATAAAAGGGGGTTAGCACTCAAGAAGCCAGTAAAGCTGTCAAATTTGAGAACACCAGACATCAAAACCTAATTAACAGCCTATCAGACATAGTTCATCTGTGTTAAAAAAAAAAAAAAAAGACAAAAACAAAACACTCCAGCTAGGTATATTTAACTTGAAAACCAGGTTCTAGAGCACACTAGAAAACAGCCAGGAACAATAATGACAATAATATCCATAAGTGAATTTTACACACACACACACACACACTGAAAAGTTTTTAGTCAATCTTCCAGCCCTTTCACCATTCCTTGAAAAGATACACTGTATATGTTTTTCTGGTAACCAATATTTCATAACTGTTCTACTTGGATTATATTTCTCATAATATTTGTCTCCTCTTACTTTAGTAACCTCAAGTTTGAGGAAATAAAGAGTTAAATTTTTAAACAGTCACTGATATGCTCACTAAAGCAATTATTCCTTCTGTCACCAAGAGATAAATGTACTACCACAAGACATTACAAATGTGCTCTTCCAGACTCTAATACAAATTACTGTCAGACTGTACCACTTAAATTCTTCCCCCTCTTATTTAGTAAAGTCAATTTCTTGTGATTTTTTTTTACAAATAAAGAAGAAAATATCTTGCTCTGGTGATTGTTGAGCACATTTTTAACAATTTTTAAACCCACTTTAAATAACATTAACTGCTTATTAACACTTAAAACAATAATCCTGAGAGTCACAGACATTGTGGAACAAGGTGGAGAAGAGAGTGTAATGTCAGGTGAGAGTCTACTGTCAGGCCATCTTTTAGGGTTATAAGAGCAACTCAGTCAATGAAAGGAATTCCAGAGTTAGCTCTAATCCCAAACAACCTCTGAAAGAATTTACTGGAAGGAACAAAAAAACAACCTATATGTTTACGTCAAAGCATATCAATTTGCCAAGAGATCATGAACATATAACTACTGAAAAAAAATGTGACTCTTAATTAAATATTTCCTTACTAACTCCTCCAAGGGAAGGACATAGGACAGTTCTATATTATTCCCTTCCTCACTTTGAGTGACTATTGATAAATAACTACATTTCTCTGTTCATTCATTAAAGCAAGAATATCTACTATGATTTTGTGGAGAGTTTATGTTATACCAAAGCCAATGATCCCTTTGAAGAATAGTCACACACACACACATGCTTGGTAAGGAGCTACTCCTCTGGATCTGCATCCCAACTCACAGCCTGCTCCGCAAATCACACCTTGAAATGTAATTTCCCAGACCTCAAATCACTGGCATGGCTCCACCCTGTCAGTGGCTATTGGTTGTGCAAAGTGATACACTAACATTTATCATCACATTTTTTTTTTTTTTTACCTCAACTCGGCCCAGCCTGATTCCTCAATCATCCCATGCCACTCTGACTCCCAACATCTACTCTGCTGCACAGGCCTCAGGACAAGTTTTGAACACACCCAGCTCTTTCCCATAGAAGGGTTCTGCACATACTGTTCCCTTAACCTGGAAAGCTCTTTTCCCTACCCTCCCTGCTCATCTCTCTTTAATTGTCACCTCCTCAAGGACACCTTTCCTAGTCCTTTATTGACAATGTCCCTTTCAACCGATCACCTCAGCAGTCTGCATATTCCATAGTATTCATCACAATTGGGTTTTTTAAATTTTCTCTGTGCATTAACTTAGTTTGTCTCATTCACTACACTGAAGGCTCTCTAAAGGCAGGAACAACATCTGTATTACTCACTTGGGGGCTTGGTGCTTGGATTCCCAGTGTTGAGCCCAATACCTGGCACAAAATTATTTGCAACTTCTCTCTCCTAAAAGCACATGGAAGAGTGGCAAATGACACAACAAGTAAGGGAGAACACTGGCATTTCATGTGGCACACAGACACAAACAGGGATTGGAAATAAGGCATTAAAGCAAAATGAAAGTCTACTTTAATAGCTGAAGAGGATGAGCAAGAATAACTCAGATCTTGAGAATATCAGGCTCTTGGAATACCCAAACGCCTTTCCCCTTGTGCTCCCCAAACTTTAGCAGTTATAATTTTAATGAAAGATGGGAGGACAGAGGATTTTTCATCCAGGGAAACTGATTAGCCCAAAAGGAAACACTCACAGACACTAACAGTAACCATCTGGGTCTAATCCCCATAATGTTGCTCATAATTTCACTACTCCTGCCTAGGCATCAGAGTTTTCATCAGTCATTTACTGGTTCCCTTAAATCTAAACAATACATAATTTGAAGAAAATTTTAAAAGCCTCTAGCATAACCGCTCAAGGAAACAAATACATACTGGGGTCAGTAGAGAGTGCCTGCTTAGCATGTGCAGAGCCTTATGTTCAGTCCCTAGCCTCTCCTCCCACACCCCTAAAAAAAAAGAAAAGTAAAGAGAAAATAAAGGAGAAAGAAAGGGAATGAGAAAGGAAAGACTCAGAGAAAACCCAGTCACTGAAAGAAACATTAGAATATTTGCAAAAGATATTGATCCATGAAGAAGAAAAAGGAGGAAAAGAAGAGGAGAAGTGGAGGAGAAGGAGAAACAGCAGCAGCAGTGGCACCACTATGAAAACACCATTCTGAGTAATGAAAAGCTGTTAAAAATTGAAATGTAATAAAAATTAAATATTCAACCCAGAAGTTGGTTGACAAATCACCCCAAAATAGAAAATACTCACAAAAGATGGGAAACAGAGAAAAATAAATTTTGAAGACAAGGTAAAGGGGCAATATCAGAAAAGCAGTGTTTGAGAAAAGAGAACAAAGAAAGTAAAGGGAAGAAAATTAACAATGAAATGATACAAGAAAAGTGCTTATAAAAAATTACAAAACTTCCAGATTGAAAGAGCTCAAGTACCCATCACAATGGGAGAAAATCAACTGCATCAATGCATCATGAGTTTCATCCTGGCAAAAATAGAAACTCTCAAAAGTTTCCCTGCAAAGAACAGCAGATTTTATGAATAGGCTCAAGAATCAGAATTACATCAGACTTCCTAAAGGGACCACTTACTCTGGAGAAGCAGTGGATCAAGGCCTTTAAAATGAGGTGGACAAAAGATCTCCAACATCAAATGTTTTAGCCAGCCATGTTATCACTCAGTTATTTGGGTAGAATAGAAACATCTTCAGATGTACAAAAACTCAACAGTTAGGTTCCATGTACCCTTTTCCCACAAACCTACTATCAAATGTGAACTATCAAAGAAAGCAGAGTCAACCATGAAAGGGAAATGTGTAGAATCAAGGAAATTGGGCTCTGGCACTGAAAAAGTTGAAGGGAACCCACAGTGTGTGAACCCACAGTGTGTGATTGTACAAAAGACTCAGAGAGCAGTACAAAGCAGAGCAGGAAGCTGAAGGAGTACAGAAGGGATAGATGCCTTAGAACCATCTGAAACTGGTAGACTTTCTAATGTATGGGAAGGAACTAAAATGAAATATTTACTTTGATGATAAGTTAAGCCTGGGAACCATGGAAAGCTTAGCAATAGAAAATGAGTAATTTTTCAACCTATAGGAAATAACAAAGAGTTGTATAATAAAAGATGTGCGATCAAGAGGTCATTACACTGTACAACTGTAAATAATATTTACATAACCATGATATGAACAGAAAAACCAAAGACAGAAGCAGGTAATCAAACTCAGCAATTTACCATGTGGAAATGCAAGGCCTAATGTCTCCAGATCTGTCATCTTTTAAATAACATGCAAGTCAAATCAAACATAATTATAGGTACTTGCATCTCATATGGTGCTAGTTTAAAACTTCCAGCTCTTTTGACTGACCAAGAAATTAGAATGACCACATTAGCATAAACAGATGAAAGTTAAAATAAGGCTAAAAATTCAACTGTGAAAAACAGACACTTTGGGTCATTAATGTCCAACTGAAGGAAACCAGATTTCTTCTCTTCCAAACAGCTTATGTATTAGGAGCATAGCTTGAGATCTCCACATCAGGGGACCTAACTGTTCCCCCCTAAACAAAGCATTGCATCTGTAAGACTAAGAGTACTGTCCTTAGGTCCAGTGCACAGAGAACACCTGTTACATAGTAGACCCTCAACAAATATGTGTAAAATTTTTGAATGAATAGATTTTTGGCTTCCCCAATGCCTTGAAATGTTTACATCTCCCCTGACCACTCCCAAGAAGAGGTAATCATTTCTCACTTTGTGCTATCTCTATATCAAATACTTATCACTCTTTTGTACTCATCACTCTGTACTGAAAATGTATTTTTCTTCATGTCTACCCACACCAGAGGAACTATCTCTTTTTCAATTTTCTGTCTCCAGTAATAATTTATCACATTTTTTGATTACTTATACCAGCCTTCTCATATAATAACTTCACAACATTTCATTTTCACAGTGGTCCTATAAAACAGATACTTTTACTATCACCATTTGACTAAGGTATAGTACCTGGCATCTAATAATTATTTAATGAGTGTTGCTCAATGAATGGATGAAGAAGTACATTTAGATCTGGAGATCTAGATCAGATCTTCAGAAAATTCGAGAAGATACATCACCTTTTAGGCTACGAATCAAAGTAATAATAGTTATTTTATTTCTTTATCTATGACTGCACACATCTGTATTGATAATGATGGGCTAACATTCAGTTGAGGGCCTCTTAACATAAGACACAGTCAACACATTTGATGATAAACAGAAGACCTCTTTCCTATGCCAATCCAGGGGAAGAAATTGGTCTTAACTGGTAAAGTGGAGAACCCATGAGAAAATAATGTTAACCTAGTGATTCTTTTGAATGTATGGCCAACTTTAATAGTGAAGAAATCATGTTTTAAAAATATTCAACATTTTAAGATAAACATGTAAAAACTTGGTGTATGCCGCTTTAGTTTGATTTCACCCCAAAAGTACAATCTGAGACAAAGGTTTGATACAGTTAGTTAATTTGTGGTGGTGATCCCAGGAAGGGGAATGGGAATACAAGGAATAGAAAATGCAATCTGAGGAAAAGACCACGTAAAATTTCATGCTTTTTTAGAGTTGCAGGTCATGAGGGCTCAATGCCCCAGAGGACAGATGTAGAATGAACCTTGGAATTAAATGTCCAAGATATGACAGAGAGATGTATTTACCCACCAGCTTTCACTGGTCAAGAATTGCATTACATATCTTAACCCTGTAGCACTTCCAGACTTTTGCATGCCTCCAGATGAATGAGTAAGTCCTGTGGGCACACTGCAAGGCAGAGGCAGAGGCGTATGCAGCAAACAAGAGGCAAGTGGTGCAGCTGAAGCATGATGCTGTGAGGCTACGTCTAAGTACAATAAGTGACCAAGATGCGAGAGTGACATGATAAAGGATCAACATGTGTCCAACCTCATACTGCATTTAGAAATGAACAGACTAAAGAGATGAAAAGACAAAAATGCCAATCCTTTACATGTTTTTAGCTAATTAAACAATACAAAACGCGATGCCTATACTCCATTTGAAGCACTAAACCTGAAGTTAGGAAAAATGTACACGATGCAAATACTGTCTTCATGTATTTTTAAATTAAAATGAGTATGAACATGAATGCATGTGAATAAAAACAGAAAATGCAAATAGAAGTAATTAAAATGTTGAAATTTGTTTGTGTTTGAGTGTATATGTATGGATTCTAGGAGTTCAGAGGGAAAGGATGTCAATAAATGACAAGATTGTTAAGGGAGGCATCACAGAACAAGTTATACCTGAACGGGCCTTATAAGATGAACACATTTTCATAATATTGCAGAGGGCAACTTACTA
>PVLC010015739.1:0-36782 GCA_004027655.1 Graphiurus murinus
AGGGTCTTCCTGTCCTCAAACCCTCCCATTCTTGCTCACTCCTGGCAATAATGGAATAAACCAACTTGCAGAACTGCAGTCCCAGGTGAGGAGTGCCAGGAGCGTGGTCAGGTTCGCAGTCCACAGAGGGCTGGCACACCTTCAGGAGGACCCAGTCATCCAGGACACATAGCAGGAAAGAATTCATTTCAGCTTCTTCTACTTTTTGTGTTATGAGGTGTTTGGTGTATTTGTTCCTAAATATTTATTGATGGCCAATACTAAAATCAGAGAAACTCCTTTTAACTGCATCCATAAATTCATACTCTCCAGTGAATAGCGAACTTGGTGATAAGAACATCAAGCAATTTGAGACCTTCATAAATCACTTGGTTTTACTGTATAGGAAATTGATATGAAAGTATACATACAGTTTTATTATGTAAAACAAGGTCCTACAGACATTTTAGATTGCTTTGCAGCTATAAGCAAGGCTCAGGTCTTGGGCAAGGGACCTTTTGAGGGAGAGGGGGTATTGGGGGTATTCTACCTCTGAGCTACAAACCCAAGCCTTTTTTTTTTTTTTTTTTTTTTGATTGGCTGTGTTCTCATCTGCAATTCTCCTGTCTCAGCCTCCCAAGTACTGGAATTATAAGTTATAGAGGTGTGCCACCACACCCAGCTAGGGGCCATATTTGGAAACCACTAGTAATGGAAGAAAAGTGGATTAGCATTCTAATCTCAACTGTTCAAACCTGGGACTTCAGTTCCATAAGGCCCGACCAAATACATCAGCCTTGTTTCAATAGATTACTGCGATGCTCAAAAGACAAAATATACATGAAATGTTCTAGAAACTACAGAAACACAAAGTACCATTGGCTGACAATTGTCTTGCTCATATTTCTCTTTTTCCCATTTCTTACGCAGCATTCTTCAAACTTTCCTTCAAAATCCTTATATATCCTGTTTTATAAACCAGGCATGGTGGGACATGCCTGTAATCCCAGTACTTAACAGACTGAGATAGGAGGGTCTCAGGTTTGAAGACAGCCTCGGCAAGTAGTGAGACTCATCAACCCAATGAGACTCTGTTTCAAAATAAAAAAAAAAAAAAAAAAAATAGGGCTGAGAGCATAGCTTGGAGGTAGAATGCCCCTGGGTTCAATCCCCCATACCACACACACACACACACACACACACACACACACACACACACAGTCTAAAAAATTCTATTTAATTTTTGACACAATCTCCACTATCAACCTTTGCTAGCACTTGTACTTTCAGATGGCCCCCGTGGCTCACGATGGGGAAGCACAGTTCCTGTGTTCGAAAAGTGAGATTCAAGTTCTGACCTTGTACCTACTAGCTTCATGATATTCTTCATTCCTTCCAAACTCCAGCTTCCTCATCTTTAATATGGAAAATAAATACACCTTCCACTCATGGTTATCCTGAGGACCAAAGCAAATAGAAAATGTTTTGCAAACTGTAAAACATCTCAAAGATGTTCATTATATAATTTCCTTTACCAACTACTTGGGAGGTAAATAAGAGGTTAATCTCCATATTCAACAATAAGGTCTAAAGTGTACTAGAAGTACAAAATAATAATAATAATAATAATAATAATAATAATAATAATAATAAGCCTAGGACTTTTAAAGCAGCTTACAACTAGAAGAAAGATACTATAAAAATTTTCAAGTGGGGCAACATTGCACACACCTGTAATCCCAGTACTTGGGAGGCTGAGACAGGAGGATCACAGGTTTAGCAACTTAAGAGACTCTCAGCAATTTATCAAGGCCCTGTTTTAAAAGTAAAAAGGATGTGTAACTCAAAGGTGGTGCCCCTGGGTCCAATTCCCATCACAAATACACACACACACACACACACACACACACACACACACACATTTCAATATGCCATTATATTTACTTACAAAGGTAAATAAATACCATGCAAATGCCACTAAATCTTGTATTTTATTTCAACATCCACATGTATAAGAAATTAATGTTATCAAAAACCCTAACTAGCCGGGCGTGGTGGCGCACGCTTGTAATCCCAGCATTTGGGAGGCTGAGACCAGAGGATCCAGGTTCGAGGCCAGCCTCAGCTACCCAGTGAGGCACTCTGCAACTTAGACCCGGTTTCAAAATAAAGAATAAAAAATAGGGCTGGGGGTGTAGCTCAGAGGTAGAATGCCCCTGAGCTCAATCCTTAGTACTGCAAAAAAAGAAACTCTAACTCAGGTTCAGTGAAAAAATTTATATTTATTCAAAACCACCTGTGTTAATTGTTTTAAGTATCTCTGCCCATTCAAGATGAACAATGATGAAGTATAACAAAAAATTTGAGATTTTATTGATTGGATAATTTTTAGAATCATTTCTTATGTATTTACTTAAAAATAATTCAATTGATAGATTGTTAAGAATAATGAGTTGATTATATGCAGAATTCTAAACTTGACCTAGACATTAATCTGTTAAAAAAATCAATATAAAAAAGTGGTAGAGATGTCTGTATTAAGTGGAAATCCTTAAGGTTATTTCTGAGTTGTCAACTTGTATTTTACATTTGTGTCAGTTTTACTCTGACTATGTTATATTTTAAATCTAACTGTAGTGTTCAGATGGTGAAAAAATATAAAATTTGTTCAGGCTCAAGCTTACTTGAGGAGCCATGCTATTTTTTTCTCCCTGCCTTGAGGGATTGTTTTTATATGAATCATTAGTATTCTTTGAAAAAGAATTGTCCTCTTGGCCTCTAATTATTTCTAACTAGAGATTGAGTTCCCTTTCATCTGCTTTTTTATTCAGATGCTCTTAACAGAGAAGGGCTATAGATTTAAATTCCTTGCTCACTAATGTGTCTTCCCTTTTTACATTGAACGCATTATGATTTGTCTTGAGATTTTTTAATCAATTATTTAGGTCTTTTTCCCAAGTGTGACTGAGCTCTGTTTTCATCCTTTCCTCATAAAAATGTATTTCCTTAAAATCTAGTGGAAACGGTGCTTTGCCATGACACTGTGCCCCTCTCTGAGGCAGTAATATCTTTTGTATCCAGAGGTGATCAATATTGTGAAAGTATTCCTTCTAGACCCTAACCACAGCTTTGCAGTGATAAAGGTACTGCTCGTTATGCATATGTCCCTTTGAAACCTAATCCAGCCCTGGATTGAATGAAGGTTGCAAGGATTTCACAATACCCCCAAATCCTTTCCTGATTAGATTGCAGGGTGATTACCCTGGTTAGCACACATTCCCATTTGGCTCTTTGCTTCGAGACAAATATAAAATAATCTTCTTTGAACTGCATTTGCAATTTTGATTTTCTTCTACTTTTTTATAAATCTGAAGATGTGGCAATACTCTTTTCAAAAACATTGATTTATTTTCTGGGTTCAGCTTTTCTGTGGGCTCCCTTGGGCACTTAACTCACAACTGCTTAGTAGCTGTCCGAGCTCCCCAATGACTGGTATCTTTCAGTTTCAGATTGTATTTTTAAATGGTTTTCCATTTTAACCTTTGTGGTAATTTTAGATGAAATACTAACGTTGAATTTACTGTGTTGCATAATTTTCACTAAACTTCATGGTCTGCATAGTCAGCACTCAGCCATGATCAAAGGATGCTGGGCACTACATGTGCATGATCTCGTTTTGTTGTATAAGAATCCTATGAGGGAAAAATTATTCATGCCATTTTACAGATGAGGAAAGTGAGAATCAGTAAATTCTGCTGTGTGAATTGCCTTCTACTTGTTCTTCAGTCTTTTATAATACCTTATATATAGACCCTTACAAAGAGTAGCCCAATATCTGTTCTAGGGGACATGTTTACATGTTTTCCATTTTTCACTCGAACAATGACTGTCACCAAAGCTTTTGAAATTATTCTCAACATAGTCATCTTAAGGCAGGGTTTCGGGAAAGAAATTGAGGGGCTTGAGGAGGAGGACTCCTATTTCTTGGCAAAATCCAAATACATCATAGACCTTGACCTTCCAGCATCCTTCAATTCTGGACAACCATCTGGATTTTTCCTAACAACTCTTTAAAGATGGTGCCTATCTTACATTTCATCTCTCCAGTAGCATTGTCAGACCCTAGAAGCTAGGGACGGTTTCTTATATTTAGTTTGCATTCATCCCCCACCTGCAGTGCCTGGGACTGTACCAAAGCAGTTCTAGGTGTTCAAGGCAAGCTGAGATGCAGCTGGTGATTTTCCATTCTTACCATCCATGTGTAGAGAACAGGAGCCGATTCCCTGCTGCAGCAAAAGAAGTGATTTGCAAGAAGCCAGGTCCAGGCCGTCATTTTATCATTGCTTCAATAAATGTTATGTGTTTAATGTACAAATATTTGCATGAGGATACAGTGGTGAATGACATGGATTTATAATCTACAATGCATAGAAATGAAAATGTTTTATTTACCATAAACCAAACAACAGTTGCTTCTTTTACTCTGGTATTAGTCTGGTCCTCTCTCCCAGTATGTTTTACATTACTTAACCTCTCAGGTCCCTGCCCATTCCCTCATTTTCTAATTCATTAATTCTTTCCCCTGTCTATCTTTCTTCTTAAAGATTACTAATAATCTACCCAATTCAAATATGGTTTTTGCTCATATTTTTTCACTTCCCTACTATGGCAAAGTTCATCTCCTTCCTTTCATGAAGAGCTAGCACCAACACCTGACCAGTTGAAGGAGACACCAGAAACCTAACAAAATAACTCCAGATGTTATTAAAGCTATCCTAGTTGATAGTATTTTATGGAAGCCCTTTGCAGTCAGAAAAAGTACCCTCCAAAAGTTTTAAATCTATTGGGATCAATCCTGGATTATAAGTAACAACATCTAAACATCAAATAAAATATTAGCTGAAGAACTCCATGCTAACATATGCATACTCGAAGGGACTGATTGAAATTATCGTAACTCAGGCGGGTTTTCTGAAAAGGTCCCTTGAAGGAAACAGACCTAGCTGAATTATTATGGGGAACATGGATGGCATAAGCAATATAAGGTGGGGTCATGAAAAGACCTGCTGCCTGGGGGACAAAAGACTTGCTGGCTAGTTCTGGCTTCTTGGCCAATGGTCTTGGGTAATTGAATTCCCTGGGCTCTGTTTCCCTGTGTGTTCAGCTTTGACATTCCCATGAAGCTTTCTCAATTGACCTCATTGAGCTGCTTCTTGTTTCACCCTGTCCTCACTTGCAGTTATTTCACACCTATGAATGAAGGTCTCACTTTATGGATAAATATCTAAACCTCCAAAACAGAACAACAAAACAGGTAGTTTACTACATTTTGAAATTTTATTTGCTAATTTTTTTTCTTTAAAAGGCCTGATTTGGCCCACACTCCCCCTCCCCCCACACACACCTCAAAATAACTAGCAATATCCAGAAACATACTTGGTTGCTGTAAGTCAGAGATACTGTAGAGGGCAGGGATGCTGCCGAATACACTGCAGTGCACAGGACAGCCCCCTTCAGCAAGGAGCTATCCATCAATAGCCAAGGTCGAAAAACAAATTTAAAGGACAATTTGTGTAGTCAAAGGCCAGGTATACACAATGTTCACGCTCACTAAAAATAAACATTTTAAACAGCATGAGGTAATATCAAATTAGCAGGCAAGTTATAAAAATATTTGGTAGAGATATGATGAAATCGGTATCTTATTCATTGGTGTAATTTTTCTAAACACAGTGTTTATCACATTTATCAAAGTCTTAAAATGATTATTCCTGTTGACTCAGGAGATAATTTCAATCTAGAACTACATCTTATGGGAATAATGCTAAATACAGGGGGAAATGGTATACTAAAAATATTTATCACAGCTTTTTGAATGATAGGAAAAAAGGAAGACAATCTAAGGAGAATGATCGAACACATCGTGTTAAAAAAGGGTACATAGCCATTCTTAATGTTTGTTAGACCTTTGTAGTAACAAATAAAATTACTGATTATAATGTAAAAAAGGAAAGGAAAAGATAACCATACTATTGCATAATCACAGCAAAGACAAACAAATGTATGAAAAGATTGATGGAAATGCAAAACCCATCTATATGCATTGATTACAGAAGTGTTGGGTGATATAGAGCATTTCAAGCACACTATATAGGTCACATAAGATATACCTGAATACATCTTCACACTTGTATTTTGTGGTGTATTCCATCTGGTAGTTCTTTCACATATTAGTTTTCCTGATTTAAAAACCTAAGAAGACAAAGAGTCTTATTTCCTTCATCTTACTAAGTATGTAGTTGTATGTTATATGACACTATTAAGCAGTGATGCATACTCTCAGGCACTATTGATGGGACTGTAAATTGATACAGCCTCTCAGGAAGTTACATTATGAGTGTGCATGAGCTTCAACACAGCAATCCCACATTATCTTAGAGACACGTCAACATGTCTAAGCAAAATGGTGTATGCAAAGATGTTCAACATATGGTTTGGGTAAGAAAACATTAAAAGTAAGCTAAGTGCCCAGCAACAGAGGGATAATAAAATTAATCCTCCTACTAAATTTTTTATAAGTAGAATGTATTCACATATTAATTTTTGTTAGAAGTTAAAGAATGTTATATGATAGAAGTTAAAAAAAAATGCTTTTCAAAAGCTAGGCAAGCTGGGCATGGTGGCACATGCCTGTAATCCCAGTACTTGGGAGGCTGAGACAGGATGATCACAGGTTCAAGGCCAGTCTCAGCAACTTACCAAGACCCTCAGCAACTTAGCAAGACTATGCTTCAAAATAAAAAGTAAAATAGGGCTGCAGATGTGACTTGGAGGTAGAATGCTCCTGGGTTCAAACCCCAGTACCAAAAAAAAAAAAAAAAAAAAAGCAATTAGCACAAGATGAAGCCAACTTCTAAACTTTATTAGTGTTGTGATGTTCACACTAGTTCAAATGTTTGCTGAAATCTCAAGATAATGAGAACCTAAAGTTCATCTGCTCTTTCCTAGATATTTATTTTGTTTAATAAAAGGAATAATTATTAAACACATTTGGACAAGGGATGAAGAGGTGAAGAGGTGTATCTCACCTATATTACCAATAGAATGCCACTTAGGCCTACCCAAAGACTCATGAAATCAAATTTTGCTTGTTTAAATTATCAGAAATCATTGTAGTCCCAGACCTAGATAAACTCCCTTTCCACTGGGAACTCGTGCTTCTCAAGACCACCATCTCTGGACAGACTCAACTATTAATGGTGTTTCATTGTTTTTCATTGTGATTCCAAAGTTTCTGTATTAATTTTCCTCACCTCTATTGCAAAATTTAATTTCTTGTAAGCAGTTTTTAAAATTGCATGCCTGGCTTCCTGCTTATCTTCTTCAACTGAAAAAAAACAAAAACAAAAACATCAGGTTGGGCCATGTAGGGTAAAAATGTGTCAAGAAATGAGCTTCCTTTCTTGCCCTGCACACACTCCAAACTAACAGCTAAATATCTGCCCTAAGCCCTCCCTCTCCACGATTGCTAACCTGCAGTTCACACTCAGTCTTCTCTTTTCATCACGCCTGATATCCTGATATCCCTACCCCAGGTCCTTTTCAACTATCCATTTCTTATCTCATATTAAGTTCTGATGGGACATTCAACCAGATCAATACCCCCAAACCATCCTCTTATTCAACAGCAACAGTTTAACTCTTGCACTCCTGGAGGTGAGAACCCATCCCATGTGCATCACTGACTTTCTTCCTCAACATAAGGAGCACCTCAGAACATCTCTTTTTCTCTCTCTAGTAAGCCCACCTCCATTACTCTTAGTCACAACTTCTCTTGCTTCTTTCAGTGCAGCCTTCCTCTGTATTGTTGGTCTCATTTCTTCTTGCCTGGCTCTATTATTTTATATTACAGCTGTATCTCTGCAATGCCTATCTTTCCTATTCTACTCACTCTGCCCTCCTACAGTTAACGTATTCACAGATCTCCTATGTTCAAAATGAGAAAAGTTAAAAAGCAGAAAAACCTCCCTCCACTTTGCTCTTCTTAAAGCTGTCCTCACTTTTTGTTCTTTCTTTTGTCATCAACCTTTATTTAACTAATACTTTAAATGCCTATTTGTATACAACACCCTGCTGTGTAGCTAGTTAGAATAAGGCTAGACATGGAAAATATGCAATATGCAATTTGAAAGCTTAATTTATTCTGGGCATAAACACACAAAAAACTTCTTAGGAAAAGCTGTCTTCTCCTATTACCTACACTTTCTCACCTTCTCTTCAATCAGATCCATCAAGCCCCCAATCAGATCCCACCGCCAAGACCCATGAAGTCTTAAATCTCAAGGATTCTTCACAGTTCTCAGCCTCTTTGTCCTCATTTTAGAGAATGTTAATGATTTTTAAAGGACTTTCATATGTATCATCAAAATTAATTCTAAAACACCCTATAAATGAGCTATCCCACCCATTTAGCCCCCAATCTCCAAACCTCACTTATCAGATGAGGCTAATGAAGAGTAAGTGATTCACCACTCAGCAAACACATCACTGAACCTGGACTTGCTCCCATATTTTCTGACTCCAAAAGTTTCCCACTTAGACACTTCTGTCATGTCTTCCATGGATGATAAAACGAGTTACTGATGCATCTGTATTAATGACCTATACGTACAAAATGCAGGATATTTGCAAATACTTTTCTTTCTCTGACCTAATCCGACAGGACTAAATGCAGCACCAGGCATGGAATTACTTGCTAAGCAATTGTTGCCGTCTAGGTTTCAACACAAAATGCAATCTGACCTTGGGCACCGGAGTGGGGCAGATGGAAGCGAGATGTGCTGAAATGCTGCCCTCCGGATTCATGTCACAAAAGCACCTTATACAGAAACCAGCTTTATAATTAGAATCTTTTGATGCCCAAGTAACTCAATTGCCTTAGTGTAAAGAGCAGGCGAACCCTCATTTTATCAGATTCTGCTATCGGAAGACAATGTTTGAATGCAGTTATAATTTACAAATAATCACCTTCATTCAAGCATTTTTGAGTAATCAAAGAAAGTAGAGAATCTCAAGTGCCCGAAGTAAATTTGCTGCTCAACTTATATAACCTTTAGTCAATGGATTAATTCCCACCTTTTTATATTCTCATCATTCTGAAACTCTTGTGATCCTGATATCATCTCAAAATGTCTAAATCAATGCTTCATCACCTGCTTCATTTCTTATAAAAATCATGAGCATAATCTAGTTGTAATTGCTGCCTTGCCTAATTTCTTTGCAGGTAACCTTCCTTTTTTTTATTTTCAACTGCCTACATCTGCTGTCTCGGAAAAATTGTTGTCTGATAAAGGTACCTCTCCACCTGCTTTTTCTAAAGTAAGAGGCATAAACACATCTGGTTTTTTATCTTCTAAACAATCTCTTGCTTATAATCTTAATTAGTCCAGCCATTTACTTTCAGTCATTGCCATCCTATTTGAACATTTTACTGCCATTTGAAATGTTTTTGGAAACTTGCTGCTTATTATCTTTTTCTACTCTAATATGTAATTTTTCCTTAATTTGGCTTGTTTACATAGCTTCCTTCCTCCTTCACAATTTCTTCGTAAATGGATATTTTTAAATCTCTTCCATATGTCTACATAACTTGTCTAAGATCTCTGTTAGGCATTTATTTGTTTGAAGTGCTGTCCTTTTCTTTCCTTGCATAAATCCACCTTAATTTTGTCCATTTTTGAAGGGTTATCATTAAATTGAGTCAACTCTTTGTGTGTTTGCAATCAGTCCATGAAACAAACTTTCACTTACTGGGTACTCATTGCATTCACAAAGATGTTGTGCGTAGCTGTGGGATAGAAAAGCTAGACAGCAAGAGGAGCAGGAAAAAGAAATGTGGTGCAAGGGTTCTTATATACAGGGAAAGTTGGCATAGAAAGGTAGACAGGAGATCTAAAAAAATCAGAATTAGAGAAGAATATGTAAATATAGTGACCAAGTTTAAACCAAGCAGTGAGTTTGGTGCATCAGGGCAGATTCTTGGGAGTCATGAGTTCAGGGAAGTAGTGAGATGTTACTGGTGCAGCTGGTAGTGGCAGCAATGTTCTGACTGGAGGAGATGGCACAGAGGTAGAAATAAGCAACTCATTCAGAAAATTCTGGCTTCCTGTTGGCTGGACGAGGGAATCAGAGTCAGTGGACAGTGAGAGGACTGGGACAAGTAGTTGAGAAGAAAAGGAAAGGGGTGTTCATCACTTCTCAGTTGCGTGAATTCTTCACATAATTCTGATTCTGATTCTTGTCGCTTATGTGTGCCACCAGTATTTTCCCCACGTTCTGTCTTGTCATCCATTTCTTTTGAAAAACAATTTGATGAGCATACATTCTTGATTTTTGAGTAGTGAAGTTTATCAGTCTTCTCAAAATTAGCACTTTTAAGACAGGCGTGGTGGTGCACATTTGTAATCCCAGTACTTGGGAGGCTGAGACAGAAGAATCATAGAATCGCATGTTTGCGGCCAGCCTCAGCTACTTAGTTGTGGGAACTCTGGAACTTAGTGAGCCCTGTTTCAAAATAAAGAATAAAAAATAGGGCTGGGGTGTACCTTGGAGGTAGAATGCCCCTGAGTTCAATCCCCAGTACTGCCAAAAAAAAAAAAAAAATTGCACTCTTGTGTCTTGTTTAAGCAACACATCTGTACCTGAGATTAGAAAGATATTTCCCACTAAAAGTATACAGTTTACCTTTTGACACTGAAGTTCTTCATTCATCTGTAGTCAATGCTTATGATGTACATTGTTTTCCTGGCTCAACTTATTCAATGGTCTCTCCTTTCCTCAGTGGTCTGCCATGCCCCCCAGCTTTGCAAAAGCTACTTCAGGTTCCCTCTTCAGTTCCAATGGTCCGTTAAAAGTGGAACATCCCTGACCATTGACACTTTTAAGTGCTATTCTTAGTTATAATAGCTTTACAATATGTTATATTGGGTATAGTATTAAATTTAATAGATCTACTTGGATATGATGGGTAGTTAGGTAGATAGATAAATGAGTTTTGAGTGGCCCAATGATGATGGTCACTGGGTTAATGAACCCAGGATTGTGGTTAATCTAATTCTGTGCACTTGAGACCCAAAGGTTGTAGTAGGTAGGAATGGGAATACTACTGAATGCAATTTGGGATATTTAGAAACCAAATTTGAACTGGCTTTAAAGATCCAAATTTTAATTGTTTTTAAAAAACAGCATTTATTTCTTAAACCAGGTCATATCTTAATAAACACAGCACAGAGGTCATGGACCCTGTGTGTCCAGCCTCTAAAACAATGTCTAGTAAACAGTAGTCACATAATAAATATTTGAGGCATGGATAGATAAATAAATGAACAATATCATGACAGAGGAGTGGAGCAAGTGTACATTTTCCCAGTTGAATTTTTTGTCCAAACAGATTGATAGACTAAAATTCTTTAGTTAAGGGAATTGTAAATTGCATTCACATTTCTGTGCAGATAATCAAATTATACACCTTCTGCATTGCCATGCAAGTGTGCTTGGTCAGTGGAAGGCACATACTGTGCTAGATCCTGTAGGAGCTAAGAAAGGAGATACGTTAGTCAAGCAGGCACAGCCCCTGTTGTTATAGTTTTCACTCAAGCGGAGAATCCAAAATGAAGCAAAGAGAGATGCCAGACCACTTAAGAGTAATAGGTGTAAGTGAACCAGTGGGAACTGTGCACTGGTGCTGGGAGGGTGAGAGCAGAGGACCAGGAGCCCCTTTGAAAGGTGAGAAGTGAGGAAGCTCCCAGGAGAACATTCTTATACTGTGGAACAGGTCCCTGTAGCTTCGTACTGCTTTTCAAACTAGTCACAGTCCATTGGTGAGTCGTGAGCAATACTGATTTAAACAAATATCTTATCTATGTTTATCCATATAGATCAGTAGCTATATCTTTAATTCTATCACTAATTTATATATATATATATATATGTATATATATACTTGCTAAAGACAGGATTATTATCTATTTTTATGTAAATAGAATAGTTTAATACAGCAGAAAAGAGTGTATGCATGGCATATACAAAAAATAAATAAGTGCCAGTTTATTAATCATTTATTTCAATTCCTTACATGATTTTGATATGTTGGTGTGTGCAGGCTGTAATATAAGCTCTATTCCTTATCATGGATTGGCCCAACATGTATGAAAGCCACAGTAAATCGAATAACAAAAGGGTCTATGAGGCCAGCTTAACAAAGGCCAGTATAAGAGCAACCCCCATTCTACCCTGGGCACAGAAGGCAATAACTCCTCAAGGCCAGGCTGTAGCCCTAGTTCTGGACTTATACTTTGTTGCCTTGTCTTTTTAGATTTGCAGCCAGGCAGCAATCTTTGTTTAAAACAACCTCTCCCATGTCTTACAGCTGCTCACAAGGCGGAGAGTTCTGGTTGTGCCTTCTCTAATATTTATAGCTCTGTCATCAGTGTAGAAGTTGTTGTTCCATCTTCTGTGTCTTTATCCTGCCTACTCCACTTAGAGCAACCCTCTATAGTAGTAGTGTGGGAATCCTGTTCTTGCCCATTCCGTCATCCCCAGTCCAACAGAGCAATGTCATGCTGAGCCCTACAGGCATGAGTGAATCTCATACCGAAATTTCCAAAATGTACATGCTTTATTTTAACTATAATTTGTAAAAGGAGTTTATATTCATGAAATGTGTGGCATGGGCAATTATGCTACCCTCTAAGAGTCAATCTGTAATTATTCTGTGGCAACTGTTTTGCATCATTTCTTTCCTAGAGAAGCTTCATAAGCTCTTGAAATTGAGAGAATAACACTTGAACTAAGGAAGTTGAAATTGTTGGCACCTTTTCTGCAATGCTCACTTGTCAAAAGTTCTTGAAACAATGAAAAATAAATCTTTGCAGAAAGAGGATAAGTGGATTCTATGTGTGGAGCCTGGCTGTGTTAGGTTTTTGTTGTTGTTATTTTAGTATCATTTTTTAGAAAACTGAGAGCTAAACAAGACAATCCAAGAACCTTGATAAGGTCAGTCTTACAGGTCAGCCCTGAATACTTCAAATGAGCACATACTTAGCAGGTATCTGCCAAATGAAGGAAAACCTAGAAGAGAATCAAAGAGTGAGAACAAAGAGCCAACAAAAAGCAATAGGCCAATAGGATAGAGACTGGAATGCCTGATCTTTACTGTTGTTGGGTATCTGCAACTTCAATATTGTTGGATATCTGCAACTTCGATGTTGTTGTATATCTGCAACTTCAATGAGAACTCTGTGTACCAGAGGACTTTATGTGTGCCTATAAGAGCAGGAAACTGCAGGGGTAGGTAGGAGCAGAACATGAAACTGCAATTATATCAGCTATCTATCTGTGACAAGGGAAAGCCCCAGAAGCAAATAGTACAAGGGACAATGGTTCTTAACTTGAGTTCATTGCACTTCAAGTTTATTGTTTTTCATGGTAAAAGAGGCAGAAAGTAAAGAGTCTTTAAAAATATAATTAAATTTATTCTGGACAAGCCAAATGCATTCTATTGCACTTAAAGGTAAATTTCTGAGTTTGATTAAAAAAGAAGGCATTTTCAGCCTGGTGTGGTGGTTCATATCTGTAATCTCAGTATTTGGGAGGCTGAGATAAGATCACAGCTTTGAGGCCAGCCATAGCAACTTAGTGATACTTCACTTCAAAATAAAAAATAAAATAGGACTATGGTTATAACTTGGAGATAGAATACCTCTGGGTTCAATCTTTAGTACCAAAAAAAAAAGAAGAAGAAAAAGGAAGTATTTTCCTCAGATGCATTCCATCTATAAAAGATGAGGTCTTTCCTCTCCTCTGGTGGGTAAATCTCATGACCATGCACAACAAAGGCATTTCATAATTTCCTTGGATTGTTTTTCATGCTCATGACACATTTCATCATACTGTGATTTTCTGAGTGTCCCGAGAGTATCCTCCAGTTTGTCCTTGGGATAGCCTCAACATACCAGTATTTATGACATTATCCACAACTGTATGTCTAGAATAATACCACTGATAGTGATCTCCTCTTCAAGAGGATTTCATTCTGTTAAAGTATACCATGGATCTCTCTGAATTTAAGAACTGCAGGTTGAATATGAAGAACAAAATGATGTCATTTGCAGAAAAATGGAAGAACTGGAAAATATAATGCTAAGTGAGATCAGTCCGCCTCAGAAAGTCAAGGGTGATATGTTACTTTCATACCTGGAAGCTAAGGAGAAAATAGGAAGCATAAGGGACTTTAATAATGCAGAGAGACACCTGTAGAGTAGTTGAAGGGGGAGGGAATTAGAGAGGAGAAGAGGGAGGACTGAGAAGAAAACAGTTCAAATAATACTGTGGCAATATGGGAAGGTATTACTATCAATCTCACTCCTGTGAGGAGAGAGGAGGGGGGAACAGGGAAGGATGTGGAGGGACATACACAATATATTTTTATCACATTAAACCTCACTGAGATGTATAATTACAATGCACTAATAAAATATTTTTAATTAAAAAAGTGCAGGCTGCCTAATTTAAAAAACACAAATTTAATTCTTTTACACAAACAGTGTAGCCTGCGTAAATTTATTACTGGGACTAAATGTATACATTCTTTTAAAAAAGACAACTTTCCTTCTGAGTTATTTGTTGCTTTTTGCAGATACTTCTCTTATTATGTAGAGATTAGTGTGTAATTAGGATTAAAATTATATAACTTTACAAAATATGTCTAATATCCTTCATTTATTCTACCTTAGAGCTCTTTTCTTTGAAACTTTCAAACTCCATTACAGGTTTTTGGAGGAAACACAGAGTGTCCTAATTTTGGACCAAAAAAAAAAAAAAAAAAGTGACACTTCATAGGAAGGAATTGGTCCAGTATCACCTTTGATCTTGGAGAGCTCAGTACTCACAATCTGTAGAAGAAATGAGCAGTGCCTACCACTTTAGTTCTAAAAATACATTGACAACCAACAAGGAGGACTGCTTCTTGTTAATTAGGAGTCACTCAAGAATGGGCTCTTGACTTTCTGTAGTGTTGTAAATCTTCCTTTTTTAGAGTGCAGGAGTTTTGTATTTAAAGAAAACACACATCTGTGTTTATACCAGATGGTATGTAGACATTTCCTATTATTATTCATTCTTCTGTCCATTGCTACAGATGTTATAAGTATCTTTTACACTTTTCCTCACTCCCACATGTTAAAAATAGAACCTAGCATTAAACATAACAGTAAATGAAGAGTCAGAGAAAAGTTGAAATGTAAACCAGGTGCATTATAAGATTAATTCTGTCCTTCCACCACTTGATCACCTCAGCAGAACAATAAACTGGCAGTGTAGCCAAAGCTACTTTGTTATTGTTGTTGCATAGATAACTCTAGGAGGTAAATTGACTCTTCCTTTCATAAATGGATATTATATAGTATTATACACATAGAAGATTTTAAACCCTATTTGAAAACCTCTGATCTCTTTTTCCACTCCTTATTTAGTTCTGTTTATTATCTAAGAGTTGTATTAATCTTATAATGAACAAACGTTTGGCTCATATTTTCTAACTCCACATCATTCGGTGTTTACTTTAAAGAAACTATTTAAAGATATTATTATCTGGAGTCAAATCAAGGGTGCAAACTCTGTTAGCAGAGAATATACTGGCAATGTGCTACAAAGAAATAAAGTTATGGAAGAACCGAGAATTGATTTACTTACACAGTAGTCCACTCAGGAAAGATTGAGGCCTTACCTGGTCACATTCCCTGGTTCTTGCTCTATCCTCTTCTCTCCCGGATCAGGGCGAGGATGTAGGATATGCCCCATCCTCAGATTCACTAATTTATTGAATAATAATTATTTGAGGGTCTACAAAGATTTCTTGTACAAAGATTTCTTGGGGACTTTATTTTCAACATCACTTTCTTTCTATAACTTCAAGACAATTGAAAAAAATTCCATTAGCAAGAAACTGCAAATCTCAGACTTGGGGTGGATCTTAGTCCACTCTCCATACAATTCCTTTAAATAAGGAGAAAATAAACCCACCTCTATCTCTAGTTAATAGGCCTGGACCTTGAGCTCCAACTATATTTTAAAGATTCCTAAGAAAAATAGAAGCAAAGGACAGTTTTCTTAAATGACACTTTAATCTAATTGGCCAGTGAGAAGACATGAATTTACTTTAAAATGACTTTATGTAACTAACATTTTCTAAGGTTGACTCTAACAGGAGGACAGGGAAATGACACTGCATAAGATCACAGAATAAAGGACTTGTGTCATTGAGGTACTGATCTTGGGAAATTAATAGGCTCCAGAATCAAGCAAGATGATTAATACTGGCTTTCATTTGATCTATAGGCCACAATGCAAGCACAGCATGCCCCTGACTTTGCCTGGCATTGTGATTTAATGAAAAGAGAAAGCTTAGAAGAAGACTATGAAGGGGAAAAAACACAAACCCTACTGTATTGGGTCAGAAACTTCTTGATGTTCTCAGCTTCTGATTTCTAAATCTTGATCAGCTCTGTGTGCGTGGATATTTTCTAAGACTGCAGAATAAAAGGTATTAGTTTTTTAAATGCAGATGACAATTTTATGGAAAGGAAGTGATGGACAGCTTCACATTTTCTAAAGGAAATGCCATTTGCAAAGATATAAATAATAATTCTCGGCAGAGCAGGGGAAAGAAAGTAGATGTGCTAATCATGAGTGTACTCTTATAATAAAATTACCATGAAATTTTTGGCTAAATAAAATCAGTTTTGGAAGAGTGTGGGGGAGGCTGAATTAGAAGATGGTGAAGGCCACAGAATACATTAGTTTGAGTAAATGCATCCATTATACTGTATCAGATCTCAACATCTGATGATGATGAGACTAGGAACCTGAAAAATTAACCCCTATCTGTATCTTTTATTTGTTCAAAGCAGTCAATTCTAACCTAGAAGTTACATAGGACTAGAGTTGAAAAATCACTTTGTGGGTGTTAAATGTTGATGCTACATGGACCTGGAGCTATCATGAAACTAAGCTGGTGCATCACCCCCACTGTTTTTCTTAAGATTGTTTCCCTAATTGTTGCTTACCATAGCTCAGAAAGCTGCTGTGCAGTGGCTTACACCCACTGACTCACGATTTCAATTCTACCTCTCACTCTGGCTCCTGCAAACACTTCCGTGCCTGTTTTACTCCCCTGGGCACTTCAGTCTGAGCCTGATCCAAAGCTCCTATGCAATTTTGCCTCCAGAGATTTCTTCAGAGACCACAGCTTCTTTCTTACCCTGCATAGCCACTCTCCAGGGAATTCTTTAAATCAAAGGAAATGGGGATACTCTCCACTACATCTTTACAAAGAAATTCTGTATCCTGTCACTGGACATTCCCATCTACCTCAATGGTTGTTCTTAGAGTGCTTTCATATTTTTTTCCAGCATTCTTCTTTTTCCCCTTCACATTAACTGAGCACCTGCAATATGGTCCAGGCTGTTTCTCCCAGTTAAAGGCAGAGTCCTCAATCTCCTGCAGAGCTTCACTTAGGGAGGAGAACAGCCAACTTAAAGATCATGGCAAATTGGTGCTGAACACTTTGACAAATGGTAAGTATAAAGGCTTGGGGGCTTCTTAAGCCAAGGTGCCTGATTGCCTGATTAGTTGTACTGCCTAATCACAGAATCATGGTGGTGAAAGGTCATAGAGTATATGTATGTGTTATTCTCAAATCTCCTGGTATTATTTATTCAAATACTATTTACTGAGTGTCTACAATAAGCCAGGCACTGTTGTATTGCTACAGTTTTACAACTGAAGGAAACAAAACATTTTCTGCCTTCTTGGAGGTTATTTTCTAGTGGAGCCCAAACTCTACTAGATAACACATGGGTAAGAAAGATAGTGGTATGTCATAAAGAGAAAAACAAGTCAGGAAAGAGTAATATGAAATATAAGAGACAGGACAATATATTAGGGCAACCAGGGATGAACCCCCAGAGCAGGTGACTTTGCCTCTTCACTCCTTCCTCTGGGTACTGCATTTCATGCACACACCTCTTCCAGGAAGGACAAATGGAAGTGGTAATCTTAACAGACAACCAGAAGTAAATCAATGACCACATGCATATATAAGGAAAAGTACAAGAGTGATTGTACAGCCTGAGTATCTAATTTTCCCCTATTTGTCCTCACTAAGGTCCTTTTTCAGTTCAGCTTTATCTTGCATGGGAAGTCACCACTGAATTTCCACAAAGCAGCTTTCTACAAGACCTAAACCAATTATAGTAAAGCATAGAGTCTCCAGAGATCTTTGACCCCAAATTGTCTCACTGTCTTGGAAAACATCTTTGAGAGAAACACCAATTAAACTCTTTGGTCTCAGAAAATTCAAAACCACAGAGAGAGAGAGAGAGAGAGAGAGAGAGAGAGAGAGAGAGAGAGAGAGAGAGAGAGAGAGAGAGAGAAACAAGCCAAATCCCCAGACAAAATAGAAAACTGAACCTTCACAACTATGTCTGAGGTGGTTCTTAACCTTTCATCCATTATGAACCCCTTGGAAAATGTGATAAAAGATATGGAATCGGGTTCAGGAATATGTGTGTTTTACGTTCAAGGGGTTAGAAATCCCATGAAACAGAGTAGGTTCATGGCACTGAGATTTAGAATATTCACTTTAAAAGAAAAAAATCCTATCTTTTTCAGAAGAGCTAAAAAGTCTCTCATACTTAGATTTGTCAGCATTTCTGAAAGTTCAGAGTTACAGCTTTAGTATCTCTATTTACAATAAGCATATAATACTCCTGGCACCAGACAAGTCCTAAGGTAGGAGCTGGGGAAGAAAGCTAGTGACAATTCAGTTCAGACCACCTGCCTCTAGCATGTCACCATCAAACAGCCACAGGAGGTGCTCTCTGAGTATGGTCTCTGTAACCCCTTGCCAACATCTCTGTGACCCTGCTAGGAGCTCTGTCTCAGGAGAAGTAGTGAGTTATGCAAACAGATTGAGCTGTCTTAGAAAGAATCTTTTTTTTTTCTCCCTCTCTTTGTATCAGTGGGTGTTCCTCTGTCCTACCATTTATGCAGTACACTCACCTGGAATGGCCTTTAAAATTTCTTTGTAAGCACTGAAGCTCTTTTCCAGCATGTAAAGGAGAAAATTAAGAAGAGAGGAAGAGAAAGATTCTTCCTGCTGATATTTTTCTCTTCTATGTACCTGCTAACCTATCAACAGCCCTGTGAATCTGAGCTTAAACATTGAAGTTAGGGAAAAAAAAAAAACCCTCATAAAATAATACATCTTTACTGCTGGGAAATGGTCCAAAAGTAGGAAGAGTTTAGATATGTATATATGCATTGCTTTTTGTTTTTGTATCAAAAAAGAGAGGTGCTAAGACTCCTATTTTAATAAATTGCAAAATGGTTCTCCCACTCTTCTTGTTCCCACACACCTTCTTCCCCGGCTACATTGGTCTGTGAACTCTGGGTTTCATGTTCTCACCAAAAGAGTCAGTTAAGGAGGAAAAGGCAAGCAATTAGTTTAGAATGATTGAATCAACACTTCTTGGACAAAAATGTACCCATAGTCCTTGTTTGGTATACAACACATTTGCAATCCATGGTATTGGGTTTGAGGGGAAGAGACAGTTTTTGTTTTTAATAAATGTATCCTCAGTTTTTTCTGGGAGTGAAATGAGTTACCCTCAGAGAAGTGGGTCAGCCTGATGACTAGGGTCTTTC
Source organism: Graphiurus murinus (assembly GCA_004027655.1). Taxonomy (NCBI): domain Eukaryota; kingdom Metazoa; phylum Chordata; class Mammalia; order Rodentia; family Gliridae; genus Graphiurus; species Graphiurus murinus. The sequence continues at coordinate 19,744 of PVLC010015739.1, forward strand.
TCTCTGCTGACTGAGAGCCAGGGCTCAGCCTGCTCAAGAAGTGCCCCGTCACTGGTAGAAGAGAGAGGGGACCCCTGAGAAGGGATGCTCCAGTTTCTTTGATAGTCTCCAGCCCTGTGCAGATTCTTATCCTTAATGAGGGCAACCTCAATCAGAGACATTCTTAGCACACCATGTAAAACCACAGTGGTCACAGAGAGCCAGAAGGCAACTTTCTAAATTCTTTTCTGGACACACCTAGGGTGTCTGCTGTTACTGCAAACCTCTGCAAGGTATGGCATGGATACTGCATTTGGCAATGCCTATGCCAACGCAGGTATCACAGATCATATAGTCAGCCCCCCACCCCAGAACAAGCACGCTAGAGTAGTTTTTCCCGGGGGGAGGGCAACATCTGGTAATGCTTGATTATCATGAGTGGAGGCGAGGATGCTGCCACATATTGTGGATAGAGGCCAGAGTTGCAGCGAAACATCCTGCAATGCACTGGACAGCCCCAAATGTCAACCATGCCAAAGATAAGAAATCCTGGGCTAGAGGGAATGAAAGGGTAAAGATTTAGGAGACAGAAAAGGCAGAATTGTGTGGAAGCAAAATCCAGCAGAGGTCCCTATAGATGCAGAAGTTCGGCTTTTGCCATCAAAACTCAAAAGCCCTGGTAGAGTTAGGATAGGGTGGGGATATTTGTCACTGAATATTTCATTTCAGAATCGGACAACAATATTGATTTGCTGATAAAAAACAAAAGCTGTAGTGTTCTCTATGGCTGCTGGAAGCTAACTACTTCTAGGTGAATCTGTCACATTCAGTGTGTATATATGGAGGTCAAAAGAAGGCAACGCAGACTCGGGCCATCTGGAAGTAGACAGTGGTAAATGAATAGAACCTGGGTCCCTTGTGCCACAACAGCACTGATTTTTTTTTTTTTAAAAAGGGTGGGGGGAGAGGAGGTTATGCATTCTTTGTGCAAACCACATTACGGACATCTGTAGGCTTAAGATCAATGAGCCATCTCCTGCTTCTCAAACTGCAGCACTGGGTCTGAAAATGTTTCTCCTAAGGATTGTGCAAAAGATGCTTTTCAAAGCAGAAGCCAAGGTCCCTGTAAAGACCTCCCTCACCTCATGAAGTACCACCTGTGAGACTTTTCTGACAACCCAAGGCTGGTGGTGTGTGAGCCCGTGTGTGTGAGCACACACATTTTCCTGCCTTTGCTTTTAGGTGCTTTTCAAGCCAAGGATGTTTTGCCAAATATGAGCACGTACCTCCCCTTTGGACCTCAGCTTCCTCAGAAAGAGAGGAGTTGGATTGGATGCTCTCTAAGGTCCCTTTCCAGCCTTGTTCTTCCTGGATGCTGTGTAGAAAATCAGTGCTGTGCCTACAGAAGAATGCCAACTGGCTGCATCCTTTGCTTCTGTTTTCAGTGGCCTTGCAGAAACTTCATCGGCACAGTGGGCTGCTCCACAGGTGACAGGGACCACGGAGCACCCAGGACATCCATTTCTCTTACCCCATTCTTGCACTGAAGTAATGCCTTATGTTTTTCCTCGAGATTATGTAAGAAGGACTTTGATGGGCTGATGGGCTGATTTTTTTTTTTTTTTTTTTTTTTTTTTTTTGCGGTACTGGGGATTGAACTCAGGGGCGTTCTACCTCCAGGCTACACCCCCAGCCCTATTTTTTTATTCTTTATTTTGAAACCGGGTCTCGCTAAGTTGCAGAGTGCCTCACTAGGTAGCTGAGGCTGGCCTCGAACCTGGATCCTCCGGTCTCAGCCTCCCAAATGCTGGGATTACAAGCGTGAGCCACCGCGCCCGGCTTGATGGGCTGATTTTATGAGCAGATTCTAGGATAGAAAAACAGAGTTTCAATGAGAGGAGCATTCCACAGGAGCTGAGACAATTTCTAAAATAGCCCCCAAAGTAGCTTAAAAAATAATGGAGATTCTAAAACTAGATCATTTCCTGATGAAAACTCCAGGGCCTGTTCAATTTTTAATCCTTTCTGAAATCAGCATGGTTTTTCTTCTTCCCATAAAGGCATTTAGAATGAAGTCCTTGAATTTGCCCCTTCAACACATTCAGATGTGTCTTATTTCCTAACTCTTTTATTCATTCCCTCCCAGTGTAAATCCTAGTAACTGTATTTTAGGGATTAGAGTATTTATTCCTATTTGTCTGATAAATAGGCAGCACCAAATATTCGTCATTTAAGTTCAATTAAAATATAGAATCATGAAAACCTCATTACAATGATTTTAATTGCCCCCGTTTTAATTAAAGGATTAGGACAATTGGGAATTTGAAACATAATTTATTTCACAACAAAGAAGCCATATATGTATAGGTTCTTAATCATTTAAAAGGTCTCGTGACATTAAAGATAAGAGGTATGTGTGTCTGTTTGCCAGTGATGACTAGTAATGACACTGGAAAAGAATAAGAACACAGGAGTAAAATATATGAAAATGCAGATGTGCTAGAAAACATACCTATGTGGTGAAGTGTTCAACAGTCTCTAATTCTACCAGAGTAAAAGCAATGCATCAGACTAAAACCTCTCATATGAGTGCAATATGGATTTTAGCAAAGTTATTAGGAGTCATCTGTGCTTAAAAAAAAAACTTACATATATATTCCTATTTCACTAGGGTCACTTTAACATTTTTACGACTCGTGGGACTGCCTTGTATTTTTACACGACTTTTGAGGCCACTTTAATTTGAATGTTTGGAATTGATCTCTGGATGATACAACCTAAACACGTGCTTTAAAACTTTAAAATTCATCGATACTTTCATGATTTAGCTGGTTCTAAAATGACTTCACATAAATTATATTGCCATATATAAATTGTTTGAACTTTAGCTGCCACATTTTCCATATAAACCAACACCATGTTAAATGAAGCAAAACGTGATTTCTTTGTGGAAGTTTGAAATGTGAAGACTCCCGGGAGTTTTAACCTTATACACCTCCATAAGCGACATCTCTTGTCATATTTTTAATTTGCAGTGGTATCAGTGCTTAATGTAATATCTGCAATAGTTAGCTACCTGAGGCATATGTGCAGGGTCCACATACTGATGCAGGTATGTGTTGATTCTCACCTGCACAAACTTCAAATTGCTGAAAGGGCAATTGGCACTGTCAGGTACCAAGCTTCCATGTACTTGCCCTGGTCGACATCCAGACCTTCTGAGGATTTTTTGAACAATAACAACAACAAAAAATTGGGAGATCACTTGATCTAACATTCTTTCAGCAGAAGAATAACCAAGCCACCTATAGTGATCTAGATCAATATTACCCAATAAAAATACAATTAAAGCTACCTATCTAATACAAAATTTTCTTAAGTCACATTTTAAAAAGTCAAAGAATAGTTGGAATTAATGTTAAGAATATGTTTTATTTAGTGCAATATAGACAAATCTTTATTTCAGTAGTCATATGTGGGCAGAGGCTCCTATATTGATAGTGCGGACCTAGGTTAGCTGTGGGCTGGAATTTTCTTTTTATTACTGAAAGTACAAAAAGCATGGAGAAGGATAATATACCTTCTTCCCCAGAAAACATTACTCAGCCCTAGAGATTCAAGAAAGGGAAATTATATTTTTATAGCTGGTTGTATTGGTAATGCTTTTCAAAGGTATAGATGGGTCATGTTCTATTTATACAAAGGCATACTATGCAATAAGGATTAATGATCTACAACTACATGCAACAATAAGGATGTGTCTTATAAATATAATAATATAGAGTAAAAGAAACCAGGTATAAGAAAGTATATATTGTATGCATACAATTACATACACTGTGTGTATATTTGTGGGTTTGTATGTGATGCTATTTCTTTAACTGAATGTGATTCATTTTTGAAAATTCATTGAGCTATACACTTAGAGAATATGAATGTGTTACATATGCTATACATAAATGTAAAATTGTTTAAAGGAAGGTATATTCAAATTTTACTCAACCTCCACTTATTTTTGTTCTGGAATATAAACACATAGCATGTACCAAATAATATTATGAAAAAGATATGTATTTTCAATAACTTTTTTTGTGTGTGGTGCTGGGGATGGAACCCAGGTATATTCTACCTCTACCTCCCATGCATATTTTATTTTTTATTCGGAAACAGGGTCTTGCTAAATTGCTGAGGGCTTCATAAATTGACCAGGCTGGCCACAAACCTGTTACTACTGTCTCAGCCTTATAAGTACTAGAATTACAACCATGTGCCACCATGCCAAGCCTCAATAATTTTTAAAAGTATTTTCTACTTCAAATAAATTTTTAAAATAAACAAAATTAAAGCTCATAAGTATTAATATCTAGAGGTAAACTTCAAGTGTGACCGAGGGCATTGGGTACATGACAGACCTGGGATCAGGGTCAGAGGTAGCCTAATAGCTCTTTGACTGGGTTTGAATATGGAAGGGACATGGCAAACCTACCACACTCTATCCTTTCATCTGATGAATGTTCAGTCTTTTTGTCCTGAGTTTTCCCAATAAGCCTTGCAACCCTAAGTTTAAAATCCTTGCATCTTAACCTAAGACATGGAGATCCTCAAGAGGAAAGCTTGAAAGAATAAGTTTAAGGATGACAAATTGGAACATCATGGTAGATTTGGAACTTAAGTACCTCTGATTCCTAGTCTTCTAGAAGATCATGGTCATTACCTGTTTTTTGAAGCACACACCAGTGGAAATGTATTTGGAATAATTGTCCTATGTATATCACTAAAGATACTTATTTGTATTTTAAGGTTTATTCTTGAGATGTTTATACCCTTGAGAAAAATTGTCAAAAATTCTTATCTATCCCTAATTTTTAATATCCAAAATAAATAAAAGTTAAAAAGATCCATCTTGTAACTGAGAATGCTGTGATTTACAACTAACCCAAAGCCACTTTAAAAGATTCCAACTGGCATACTGTCCCTTGGCTGAAAGAGCCAAACCAGAAAGGAGCCTCTGCTTGTCCTTCTCCAGACGCTCCTGCATCTATTCCAGCCTGAACAGGTTCCACATTGATTCTACTTATGTGCCATTGGTATTATGCATTCGAATAAAAATGTGAACTCACTGAATATCTAGAGTTTTGATTGCTAGAGTGTCTTGACCCTCCTGCCCAAATTTTCCCACAGATCGTTATGCCAGTATTAGAGTCTTCTGTCCTGAGCTTCCAGGTGTGTATGGCTGATGCTTGGGGATGATTTTGAAGAATGCCTTAATAGTTATTCATATCTTTGTTGTGATTAGAGTTGAAACCATAGATTGATTATTTTTACACTATTGTAACTATTTTGGATAAAGTCCTGGGCCCCATAAATCAAATTTTGTTGAATTAGTTCCATAGAATTCAAAGAAAATGTATTGGACTATATAACACTATGCCACTTCCTAAAACACTCTTAAGATATTGGTTTTGTTGATGAAATCATTCACATTTAAAGGTGCATCTGCCTATATTCAAACGTGAAGTTTAAAAATGTAACCTACATAGTCTGACTTCAGAATGGAAGGGCAGTTAAGACACAAAAATTAATTTCCCAACAATTCAAGATTTTTGTTTACATTGTTTGAGTAACACAAAGGAGCCATATTGAGCACTGTGATATTTCTTAAAATCTTTCTGTCCCTAATACGTTCATTAGTTGACACAACGTCTCCTGCATCTCTTCCACCAGCACTCTGAATCCTTCTCCCCACCATCTTTCCCCTTTAATCAAACTCTGCAAAGAAGAATATTGTTGGTAGGAGGCTGGAGGAGACAAAAACAGGCATAATCTGCTTCCTCTTTGGAGGAATAGGTAACAAAGACAGGGAAGAGACATACCTTAGTCTTTAGTCTTTTTTTTTTTTTTTTTTTTGTCTCATCACACAGTGCTTGTATCAGATTAGCACTGTCTTAGATTGAGTTCCAGGAAAACAGAAAGTGAGACAGATATTTGCTTGCAAGGGATTTATTGGGCTCTTGGGTACAACATCTCTAAAAGCATCAGGAAGGCAGCATAATAGGGCAGGAGCTCCTCTGCTAGGTAGCTGAGGGAAAAAACACCCCAGCCCAGAATGAAGTGCATAGGTGGCACAAAAATGCGTCTGCTTCAAACACTGTATTAAAGTTGTCTTTTCATACAAGACAACTGGAATAATCTGTCCCCATATTGCTATCCATGATCATCATTCTTTACTGTGTGATCTTTGGGATATTCTTGTTCCAAATTACTGTTTTGAAGTCTGTCGTTTCAAGCTGGGTAATGGCTACCCCTTACATGGAAATCATACAGCCAGATGTCTTTGAGGAGTTCTGTATGCTCAAGCTTCCTCTCCTGAATGTTTCCCTTCAGCTCTCTGCTCAGCAGTTCTGATATCTTCTTGCCATTTACCCTCTGCACATTTTCAGGCCAAGAAAAGTTCATTTTAAGCAGCAAAACTACAGCATGGTTATGCAAGTTTGATGTTGGTGATGGTAAGTAGCTGACACAAATGAACTTGCTCCACAACTGAACTGCTCGATACTATGTGCCAGAGACTCTCAGGCCTTTAGGATTTTTTTTTTTTTTTTTTTTTTTTTTTTTAGCACATCTCAAGTTTGGCCTGAATTTCCAAGCTATGTTGATGCCAATCTAGTTTCCGAGGCATAGATCTGTTTGATTCTATTTTCTCCTACCTAATCTATTTAGCATGAAGTTTGACTGGGATTGGGGATTGCAAAAAAAAAAAAAAATGTATTTTTGTTTCAGTTGAAACACTTCGCTTACTTGTCCACAGCACATACCATGATGAAAAACCTCAGTTTCCTGTAGGTGGATATTCATTTAACTTGGTAGTGATTCTATGATTTTCTTAATGTATGTTAACTTCCAGCACATGGGTAAGAAAATAAAGCAGTTCGAAATCAGTTACTAGCTAATGAAGGAAAGAATCAGCAATGGATTCTTACCCAGATTTCCTCATTGAATGCAACTGAAATGTTTTCCATCAACCTAACATGACATCTGATGACCTATTGTCATATCTTAAAGGGTCTGTTAGAACTTTCTAGTGAACCAACCTAATTAGTAGCAGCTAAGACTACCCAAGTGTTCAAGTACTCCCAGTATTCAGCCATAAAATGAGGCATTGTGTGGCATGTGGACACTGTGTTTTGAAAAGCCCTTTCCTTATTGTGGGGCCATATTTAACCCAGTGGGAGGTGTGTCAAAGGGTAGAATTCCAGACCCATTGGTTATCAGACTGGGCTGCTAAGACAGAGAACCAAGAAGGTTAGGTCCTGGCACAAAAATAAGTAGGATCCAGCGTTCGAAGCCAACCATCAAGCTAACCGTGAATTTGAGGTTCAGAGAAGTAAGTCAGGAAGCAGGGAGTCCCTGGAAGTGAAGACAAGGAAATGAACCAGGTAGAAGCAACTAGATTGTATTGCTATGGGGGTGTATTCCCAGTAGTGTCTCAAGGTCATTGGATTGCTTCAGCCTTGGCTTTCCACAGTTGGTCACATTCCAAGCCTCTCCAGTAGTTTACCTGTCACCTAAGGAACTACAAAGAACAGTCAATCTGTACTATTCAAAGGTATAAAACCTATTTTTCTTTTGCCATCACAGAGAGCTTTTAACAAGTGACTAATTAATCTTCACAATATCTGTCAGTTAAGTAATAGAGTGAAAGAAAGTACATCCTCCAACTGGAATAAAGCCCTGTTTGGAACGGAAGCTTTTTCTTTTTGAGCTATAACTAGATAGCAGCTTCATACAGAGTGCTGAGGACAACATATGGGACAAAAATCCAAATGGATGGAAGTATGAAAATAGGGCAGGAAGCTAAAATAGATGTGCACTCAATTTCTTTTGTATAAATAGCATTGTCTAATCTCAGGTATATGATTCAGCAATTGCTAATGGAAATCATTTCCAGTATAGCAAATGGGCAAAGAACAGGGCCTTAAACAAAACAAACAATTAAAAATCACGGGGACTGGGATAGGTCATTGAAAGGCTTAAAATACTTAAAAGTTTCAGTTGAGTTTCATTTTTTCCCTATGTATTAGTATGTTTGGTATCCAAATCCCCTAAAACAAGTAGCAATGGCTGGTAACCCACCTCTGCAGTAAGTTTACGATGCTGAAGGAAACCAGTGTCAGTAAGGATGGGTCAAAAAAAAAAAAAAATCACAGAGCAGTGTTGATTGGCCTCAGCAAATTCCTGGCATGCATACACTGGGCTCTCATTCTGCCATCTATTCGGTCTTCTCAGGATGAGCCCCCCATTCCGTTTGTAGTTGATTTTTTTTCCTACTCAGCTCTCAGTTCTGGGGTAAAGCCCTCATTCTCAACCTAGCACCTGTCAACTTGAACTAAGCCTGTTTCCTTCCCTTCCATATCTAACTTCAAGCTGATGCTTACCTATTCTTTCCTTGTCCTGTCCTTTCTGCCTCAGAAACAGCACGTACTTCTCAGACCTTCTGACTGATCCTATCTCTCCATATCTTTATTTTTTTGGCAGGGAGGACGCTTACCCATTCATCAAACTTCTCACCTCTCTAACAGTTATTTTTAAGAAAATACCTGTTTCAGTCATCTATTACTGTATAACTATCACTGAATTATGTAGTGGCTTAAAATACCATTCATTTGTTCACAGGTTTGCATTCCTCAGTGATCCAAGTGGCATCTTCTAGGACTGAAATATCCAAAATGGCTTTTTCACTTGTGTCCAGAGCTTTAGTTGGGATGCTAGGACAACTGAGGGCTGGCTGGATCTCTCTCTCTCCTCTCTCCTCTCGTTTCTCCTCTCTCTTCTCTCCCTCCTCTCCCCAACCCCCTTCCATGTCCAGTTCTATGTGGATAGCATAGATTTCCCCCAGGATGGCGTCAGGTAGTCACTCTTATATGGCAGCTGGCTTCTTCCAAAGTACAAAAGCATAATATGCCAAATCGTCTTACTATCTTGCCTTGGAAGCCTGTCCAAGAGCATCACATTCGGTTAATCACAGGGCCATCTCAGATTCAAGGGGAGGGAACTTCACAATGGCATGAATACTGGGAGACAAGGTTCATTGGGTGCCTTATTCTTCCCACAGAGTTGTAACTATTTCTTGTGTACACTTCGTGGGCACTTCTCAAAAACAATTCCCTATTCTTGTTTCTTCCAGAGTCATACCACTTTTCCTCCTCAACCCACTGCAATCTGGCCTTCAGTCTGACTACATTATTAGAACTAGCTTTATCATTGTTATCCATATTTTTTGTTCTTATCTTACTATATTTCTCTGAATCATTTTTTTCTGTTGACCATGTTCTTGAAATTCTCCCTTCATTTTATTTGTAATGAGAATTTAATATTTATTTATTATTTATGTATTTATTTATTTATTAGGGGTTAAAGACAAGGGCATTCTACCTCTGAGCTACACTCTACCTCTATTTTTAAAATTTTGAAACAGGGTCTCACTATGGTACAGAAGGCCTCACTAAGTTGCGGAGGTTGGCTGCGAATTTGCGATCCTCCTGTCTCAGCCTCCCAAGTACTGGGATTACAGGGAGGTACCACCATGCCTGGCTTCTTTGTTTGAGTTCTAAGATATTGTAGAGTCCTTCTCCAAACTTACTCCTTTCAAAACACCTTTCTCTAATTCTCCTTTCTCCTTCTCTGCATCACCCCCACTCCCATGCTCCCCAGTCTGCCACTAGATTGTCACAATCTAGTAAAATCTAGAAACTACTCCCTCTTTCTACTCCCATTGCTCTTAAACTAATTCTGAGCCTCATATGCTCCCTGATTGCAAGAGTCTTCTATTTGATTTCCAACGACCCAGTTTCTACCTCTTCACAATTCCATAAACTGATACAAGAGTTAACTTCACTAAACAGAAAAGTCTATGCTCAAGAACTTTTCCCAGATACGTATTGCCAATTAGAAAAAAATCTAGTTTTCTTATCTTAGTTGGCCAAACCCTGTGATTCTGGTCCTGCACCATCTTGCTAGGTATAATATCTCATTCCCATAGTCCCACACAATATTTCATAGTTCTCTAAAGAAGTCCTGTGTTTTTCCAGCTCTGTGTTCCTCTTTCAGAAGTTTATTCACCATCATCTCTCTCTACTGAAAACGCCCTTGTTCTTTAAGACCAGGCTTAAAAGCTGCATTTTCCACCAAGATTTTCCAGTTAGAATAAATTAGTGCACTTGCTTTCTATCCACAGAACTTTGCTTAGGTCTTCTTTAAAAGCATATCAATCATAAATCAGGCTATATTGTTGTTTTGGTGTTCCTTACTAGATCATAAACCCCATGAGACTAAGAAACTGGGTAGTCCCCAGCCCTAGCAGTTGATGGGAACTAAATATTGTTGTGTGTAATTGGATAAGCATTATGAAGTGTTATCAGCTTTCAACATTTAACCAAATAGTTGCGTAAAAATGAGAGAGGCTAGCCGGGCATGGTGGCACATGCTTGTAATCCCAGTACTTGGGAGGCTGAGACTGGAGGATCTGGGTTCACGGCCAGCCTCAGCTACTTAGTGAGGTCCTCTGCAACTTAGTGAGACCCTGCTTCAAATAAAGAATAAAACATAGGGTTGGGGGTGTAGCTTGGAGGCAGAATGCCCCTGGGTTCAGCCCCTAGTACTGCAAAGAGAAGAGAGAGAGAGAGAGGCTTCCTTCAATACATGTGATGCAGTTCCTAGCTGAGACCACATTGCTTTCTGTGGACAGAGTTGATAACATTCCAGACTATTCAAGTCACTCAGTGGTAATTAAATTTGAGAGGAAATTTAAAAAAAAATCTAGAAGCTTCAAGTAAAACAACTTGGCATTTTCCCAAACTATCTGGATAATTGCCTTACTTTGCCATCTCGTTTTAAGTTATTACTCTAGGATTTATCACCTACTGATACTCATTAAATTTTAATAACTCTCTGGGATATATGCAACAAAGTGACACTACTTTCTTTCATAAGTAGCATGAATATATATGTAAACATTTCAATTAAGCATAAAATAATATGCAGATAAATCTGCAGAGAGAGATAAGGAAATATTGGTGAGTATTTTGTGTCCTAAGAAAAAATACTTGATTACTCTCTTAACAGCAAAATTACTGTAGGTTTTGTGAGCAGAAATTAAGTCTCCACTTTACTTTCACAAATTGATTTATTTCTAAGACATACAGATCAATAAATCAATCCTACTTTTGTATATCTTATAATTTATTTAACATTCATTTCTCATCCATCTTTGTCTAACATTTTGTAACCTTTGTTCATTAGGTTGTTTAGCCCACCCCAGATTTTCTATGAAGAAGTTAATGGTCTAGAAATAAACACTATAGAAGTTCTTGTTTTAAAGGAATCCTAAGGAAAACATTTCTGCCAACTGGTTAGATACTAATTTGTACTTTGAAAATAAAACTTTGTACAAATAGCTCATGTACATTTTTGCAATTTATGATTATGCTGGTTTCCAAAGATTATTTGGAAATTGATTACTGAAAAACTGGAATAAAACTTTTCCATCGAAATCATTTTAGTCAAGTTCTCCAAATTTAACCTTCTTATTCCCAATGCTGGTGACCTGCAGCACATTAGTGCCATTAATAAGTGGATTGATTTTAGGGTCCTGGGATTGAAAAGCCTTTGAAGTCATAGGAACAAAGAGGAGAATGAAGAATAGTTTCTTCTCCCAATCCTTAGGGTAGTCTCCTGCAGTGTTTCAGAACTGCAAGATTTCTTATCAGCACTTCTGCATTCCTTGTATTTCTCTTCCTTTCCTATCCAATTCCATCAGCAGAGTCTTCCCTAAGTGTCTCTCAGTGATTCCCTGCTTGGATGGAATCAAGGAATGCATTTTGGGCTTCAAGATGAACTATCCCCATCCTATATCTTCAAATTGCTTTCTCCTTCAGCTGGACCAAAAATATAGGGAGCAGGAACTCAGGTGGAGAGAGAAGAGAGAGTAACAAGCTCATTTAGCACATCTATAATAGGCCTAAGCACGATAGAGTGAGTTCACATTTTTTTATATTTAGGCATTCCTCGAAAGCATGAATAACAGAGTGAAATGGATGCTATAGACAAGATAAGGAAATGAAAGGAGATGATATTACAGGTTTTATAAATTGAAGACTGATTATGAAGGAAAGGAAAGAAGATAAGTCTTTAGTCAAGACAGAATGGGATGCCCATGCTATGGTCTGGGTGTGGTTTGAGTGTGGTTTGAGTGGTCCCCAAGGGTCTATTTTGACTAAAGGTTTTGTCCACAGGGTGACTCTAGGAAGGCGATGGAACCTTTGAGAGGTGGGACCTCGGAGGAGCTCTCTGGTCACTGGAGCCATATGTTCTAAAGATAGTTTTTGTTTGTTTTGGTGGGGGTAGTTGTTTGTTTTTGCAGTACTGAAGATTGAAACCGGGGACACTCTACCACTGAGCTACACCCTCAACTTTATTTATTTATTTATTTATTTATTTATTTATTTATTTATTTATTTATTTTTGAGACAGGGTATCACTAAGTTGCTCAGGCTGTTCTTGAACCTGCAATCCTCTTGCCTTCGCCTTCCAGGTAGCTGAGGTTACAGGTGTGTGCCACCACACCCAGCCTGAAGGTAGTTAGTGTGGGACTTCTTGATAGTTCTCCTGAGAGTAGTGTCATAAAAGCCCATATTTGGCCCTACCCAGTTTCTCTCTGCTCCTGCCTCAAGACATGACCATTACTTTTACAAGTGCTTCCACCATTGCCATCTGCCATTAACCATGTGCACCTCACCAAAACAGCACATGTAGGCAGCATGCTCTTGAACCTCCAAAACCATAAGCTAAATGAAACTTTTTTCTTTATAAAGTTAGCTGCCTTGGATATTTTGTTCTGGTAACACAAAGCTGACTAATACAGGTCATTTGTACATCAAGGATATTCAATGACTGAGAACTTTGTAGCTTAAAATAAAGCCCTCTATGGTCATGATTCAAACCAGTGAAAGCAAATAAATTTCAAGATCAATACTTTTTGCTTTTTCAAATATATTAGGAATAAATGAATACTGGTTCCAGATCACAAATTAAAAGAAAAATAATTAGAAATAACCAGGGTAGTGTGTGTGTGTGTGTGTGTGTGTGTGTGTGTGTGTGTGTGTGTGTGTTTTGCTGGGGATTGAACCCAGGAGCGTTCTATCCCCAGTCCCCCTTTTTTGTTTGTTTTGAAATGAATCTTTTGATTTTTTGTTTTGAAATTGGTCTCTTTCAGTTTCTGAAAGTCTCACTAAGTTGCTGAAGCTGCCCTTGAATCTGCAATCCTCCTGTTTCTGTCTCCCAAGCACTGGAATTACAGCCACCCACTACCATGCCTGGCTCCAGGAATAATCCATTTTTAATTTTAAGACTGAAGTATTTTGTTTGTGTATGTTTTAAATAATTCTCAAGAACATATGAAAAATCTCAAAATTTAAGTGCATTGCTAGTAATAGTTTTTTGCAATTTCTTGATTGTGGAGGCTATTTATAGAAAAACAAAAATGAATTTATCAGTGGGAAACATGGTGATTTTACCTAGAATCACAGAGGTAAAGTTTTATTGCCTAGTCATCCATATGACTCCTATATATTTTACAGCATTTTGCTTTGTCCAAGTAACAATAATGAACTTTTTGTGTTCCAATCTAAGTTCAACATGTCTATTTATCCCATCTTCTGCCCTCTACTGAAAGGGTTTGCTTCTATAGTTACCTTCTCTCAACTGGATTATTCACAACAATACACATGTATACTTTAATCTCTCATTTAAAGACTCTTCTTGGAGAAATGGATGATAACAGGGGTAAGATAGGAATTGGACAAGATGCTCTGAGAAAACCATATTACAACAGACATCAAAGAAGCTATAAAAAAAACTGCCAGGGTCAAACTGAAGAGGCCCTCACTGAGCACAGATTGGGGCAATTTGAATGTCAGTAAGGAAAATAGCATCGATGTATTGAAACACATTAAACATATTTAAGTCAATGAGTTAATTATTTTTAAAAGTGTTCATTTTTTTTTTTCTTTTGGAGAAACCAAAGAACTTACTTGTTACTTTAAAAACAAAGAGAAACAATACAGCATTTATGCTGCCTTTCCTAAATGAACTGTACCACTGAGAAACCAAATAAATGATGAGGGAAGTATTCCAGCTAATAAATGAAGAAGGGAGAATATAATCAGCATGTCATCTTTTGTAATTTTAAATGTATTATGTATCTGGGCACCGAACATCACAAAAAGAGAGACAAACAGACATTACATTCTTCTTGATAGGTAAATATACCACCACCTATGAAGTAATCTTGTAAACAATTAAACTCAAATCTGATCATATTTTGGATATGTTAGTATTGGGGAAACACAAAAAGATGAAGAACACATTAAGCAAAATCATAGTTCAGTCAAAAACACTGCTACAGTTTGGATGTGTCCCCCAAATTTCATGGGATTTAAACATTCCTCAACACAACAGTGTTGGGAGGTAGGACCTAATGGGAGGTGTTTAGGTCACCAGGGCAGCACCTCATGAACATTCAGTGCTGCTCTAAAAAGTGCTCTAGGGAGTGGGTCCTCTCCTTTCTGCTCTTCCACCATGCAAGGACATAGTGTTCCTTCTCTCTGGAGAATACAGCACGAGGTTCCATCTTGGAACCAGAGACCGAAACCGCCAGTGACTTGATCTTAGAACTTCCAACTTCCAGAACTGTGAAAAATAAAACTCTGTCTTTTATATTTTCTTTTTTTGTACTGAGGATTGAACCTTGGAGCATTTCACCTCCATGCTATATTCCAAGCCCTCTTTATTTTTATTTTGAAACAGGGTCTTGCTAAGTTGCTGAGGATCAAGCTAAGTTGCTGAGATTGGCCTCAAACTTGCTATTCTCCTGTCACAATTTCCCAAGTAATCTACTGGTATTATAGATGTGCACCACTGCACCTGGCCAACTTCCATCCTTTATAATTTATCTAGTCTTGGGTATACTATTTTAGCATCTCCAAACAGACAAAGACAATAGGAACCCATAGGACAAACAAAAATAAATTGTAAGGGGAGAAAAAGATGAAGAGAAAATCTATAGGCTAAAGGAAATATGAAAACATAACAATGGCAAACCAGTGGAACTGCAATGTGTAGATAGTATTTGAAAATTAAGTCAAATACAAATCTATTTATGGGTCAATTCAAATTTTTAATTCTTTCTGTGTATTTTGATAGTACGGAATTCTTATCAATTACTTTTAGTTGTCATAACATTACATTTCTTTGCAAAGAGTCCTTATCTTTTAGAGATATACTTTCAAATATTTGTAGATGAAATGATAATATCTAGGATTTGTTTCAAAATAATACAGGAGTAAATAAGTACATAGCAGTACAGAAAAAAAGATTGCTAGTTCTTGGAGCAGCTGAAGGATATGTGAGGTCTATTGTACACGTAGGCCTACTTTTGTATACATTTTAAATTCCCTGCCATAAAAATACTTTTTAAACTGCCTCTTGCTCCTGCATTCTTTTTATCTACAGCTTACTTTGTCTGTTCCCCATTGGCACAAAGTTGCATGTAAGACTGGTCTCCACCTCTTTCTCTTCCCTTCCTACTTGTCTCAATCAGGCGTTCTGTTCTTCCTTGCACCACTGAAACTACTTTCATTTGGCTGTCCTGTGTCCTCCATTTGTCAGCTCCAACCCTCAGTCTCTTCTCATCTCACGGGACCCCTTCACAGGATTGGACAGAAGTAGGACCATTCTTGGGTTCCAGAGCTCTCCCTGCCTCACAAGCTTCCTCTAATGTCACTGGTCTCTCCTTCCATCTCTCTCAGGATGCTGAGGTTAACAGAAGCCTCCAGACTTCCATCCATGTGTCTAGCTAGGTGATCTCATGCTGTTGCACAGCTTGAAACCCCAGCTAAATACTGATGACTATCCCAACTTGGCATCTTCATCTCTGAGCTCAAACTCCTATGTCCAATTTCACAGCAATGTCTCACAGTTCTGGAGACTAAGAAGTCCAAGCAAGTTGCTGACTGACTGACCGATTCAGTTTCTGGTGAGGTCTCTCTTCCTGGTTTGTGCATGGCTACTTGTTTGCCCTGTCCTCATCATAGGGCAGAGGGAAGAAGGGAGTGGGAAGAATGGAGGAAAGACTGGGGGAGAAAGAGAGAGCTCTAGAGCCTCCTCTCATAAGGACACTAATGCTGTCACATCAGGGCCCCATCCTTACAACCTCTCACCTCCATGATCTCCTTGTAGGTCCTGTCTCTAAAGCACCATCACATTGAAGATTAGGGTTTCAACATAAAAACTTTGGAAGGACACAATTCATTCATAGCACCTGATCATAATTTGAGTGTGTTTACATTTTTTTTCTTCTGCCTAGAATGATTTCTCCAGTCTCAGGGCTAGCTCCTTTTCCACGCTAAGGTCTGAGAACAAATGTCTCTTTCCAAAAGTCCTTCTTTGAATATCCTGTCTAAAGTACCCGCATAAATCCCAGCTTCTCCTGTCATTGCCCTGCCTCATTTTATTTATAATTCCTATCTCTACCTGAAATATCAAATCTTTATTGGCTCCTCAACATTATTGTGTCTACCCTCACCAGCTTCACGGGAGCGGTCTTGCCTGACCTGTGATCTGCAGTGTGCTCAGTCCTGGAGCAGAGGGAGAGGGGTAGCAGGAAGGAGAGAATGAGTAGAGCAGGACTCACCCGAAGTGCTCCAGATCCTAAACAGCAGGGCCCTGACTGCTGGTCCTCCCAAGCTCCAGCACATCAAACATTGCTAGGCACAGTAGATGCTGAATAAAAAATTGCCGACTGAATGTGTAACTGGCAAAAATTTTCTCCCACTCTGTAGGTTCTCTGTTGAGGTTCTTGATAGTTTCCTTTGCTTTGCAGAAGCTCTTCAGTTTCATGCAATCCCATGGATTGATCTTCCTTTGAGCTGCCTGTGCTTTTGGGGTCCTGCTGAGAAAGTTTTTACCTGTGCCTATGTGTTCAAGTGTTGGTCCTATGCCCTCTT